>VZTM01015171.1:33700-102148 GCA_013400555.1 Jacana jacana | reverse complement strand
TTTTTTTGGCCCTTTTCCTTTTCAAGCCCTTTCTTGGCTCATTTCAAGCCTTTTCTTGGCCCTTTTCAAGACCTTGGCCCTTTTCAGCACCTTTTTTGGCCCTTTTCCTTTTCAAGCCTGTTCTTGGCCTTTTTCAGCACCATTTTTGGCCCTTTTCAAGCCCATTCTTGGCCCTTTTCAGCAACTTTTTTTGGCCCTTTTCCTTTTCAAGCCCTTTCTTGGCTCATTTCAAGCCCTTTCTTGGCCCTTTTCTGCACCTTTTTTGGCCCTTTTTCTTTTCAAGCGCTTTCTTGGCTTGTCTTCAGAGGCCCTTTTGTGGCTCCTCTTGTCTTCAAGGGCCCTTTCTTGGCCCATTTCCTCTTCAAGTCCTTTCCTTCTTTACGCCCATCTCACCAGAGACCTAGAATGTGCTTGTACCTTTTTTTCTTCGGGCACCAAACTCTTAACCAGCCTCTTCCCTTCCTCTGGGGAGGCCTGGTGTAAAGGAGATGTTTCCTTACCGGCTCCAGGAGCCGCTGGCAGTAGCTGCTGTTATCTGACTGGGTTTTTTTTTTCTTTTTTTCCTTTTTTTTTTTCTTTTTGGATGTGTTTCAGGCTGACATCATTCCTTGGCAGGCTTGGTGGAGGGGTTACAGTGTGGTCCCGCGGTCGTGCGTCACCTCTGAAAAGCGAGCCCCAGCGAGGTTGTGTGTGCGTGTCAAGGTTATTTTAACAGAGGTGAGCCAAGCAGCTGCCTGCTGGAGAGAACAGCACAAACCCTGCCACCCCTCTGCTCTACCCTGGCACATCATATCTGCCATTGCCAGGGGACACAGGCAGGGACATGTCCTCCGCACTGGAGGACATCCCAACAGGGGTTGGGTGATGGCTTTGGACTTTCCAGCTCTGGGGGCTGTGTTAAGTGTTGATTGTGCTGGGAGTATCCCTGAATTATTGCAGCTTGAGCGCTCCCAAATGTGGCCATCCGATGGATTTTCCAGTTGGCAGCACTTGGGCACCAGGGATAAGGCTTTCCCATGGGACAGGCAAGGTGCCATGTGCTTCGTCATCTGGATGCCCATGGCAGGCAGTATCTTTCCACTCAAGCTCTTCTTGATACAGTAGGGAAAAAAGCAGAGGAGCTTTCCACTGCCTAAGCCCTTCCTCGGGCTGGAAGCAGAAACCATGTTTTTGGAGACAAGCGTGAGTTGAGGACAGCTTCTAGCTCAGCGTGTTGATGTGGACCATGTCCCCAGGGCTGTTGGCTGTTCTGAAACTACCAGTGGCTGGGGATCTGCGAGCTCCTGTGCCCGAGAGGGTATCTGAAGAAGCAGGTTTTGGACTACTTTGGCTAGCTCTGTGGAGGAGCTGAGCAGTGGTGCAGCCCCCAGAAATGCCATGGGACTTTTGGGGTTTGATTCTGACGTCTCTCTCTCTCCTCCTTCTTCCCCCTTGTCTTTGTAGCTTGCTGTTGTGGGATTTTCCAGACCAAACCCAGGAGTTTCTTTCTTATCTTTCTTATCGCCCCAATGTTCTATTAATAACTAATACCTTTAGAAACTGCTGGGTTCTATAAACATGTTTTTTCTGTCTTTTTCTATGACCAACAGGTGCTTGCTGCTTATATAACACTGGGGAAATCTTGCAACGGCAGCTGGCATTTAAGTTGCTAAATGACATTTTTATGAACCTCTTTTTCTTTCCCTCTTCCCCCTTTTTCCCCTTAATCTCCTTACAAAACTCAGAAATTTCCTGCTCTCCGAGGGAGATTACTGCTTGATGTTGGAGCATGTGTTTGCTTTTCTGCTAATCCTTCTGCGCTGCAACCAGTGAAGCCATAAACCCCACCACCACCCCCCACCTCCTTCAGGGGTGACCCGTAGGTTGGAGGGCTCTGGGTGGTAAAAGGAGGTACCTGCATAGTTTGGGAGTCCTCTGCTTATCACAGGGTTGCAGACCTTTCAAAACCAAGCGAATGTGCAGGGTGTGATATCCCTGGCTGCTGCTGCTGCTCTCACACACAGGCTTTTTTTTTTTTTAAGGTGTGAGACAACTCCTACTTTCTGTCAGGTTTTGATTGGCTTTTGGGAGAGGCAGTGTCCTATAAATTGCCATCCCGCTCTGCCTCTGCTCTGCCACCGGCTGAGGGACAGGTGAGTAGGAGAAGAGGGAAAAATCCCAGCCTGTTGCTTAATCCTTGAAATTGGCGTTGCTTGTTAATGTAAATTAGTGGGGTGGGGGAAAGGAATGGCATGTTTGAGGGTAAAGCTTCCTTATTTTACTTGATCTAGAAAACAGAAGAGCTAGTTCCTAACACCAGTTTGGGTCGAGGAGTTAAACCAGTGGCCAAGAAACTAGTCAGACTATAATATAGCTGGGCGAGGTTTAAAAAAAAATACATATATATATGTATATTTCTCTCTCCAGTCCCTAATAGAACAGAAATAGTGCTCTTTGGGATAGTAAGAAAGAGAAACCTATCAAAAAATGTCAGGTTTTCTTTTTTTTTTCTTATTTTACATCAGCTAAATGAACGCTGCTTGTCTTCAGAGCTGTTAGTAACTCCTTGAAGTTCTTTAAAATGGGAATATCTGCTCTAGCAAAATGGGCTTTACCATCCAAGCTGCTTTTACAAGTTAATCTCTGTGTTGGGGCTACCTCTGTTTCCTGGGAAGTCTTTTGAAGGGGTGCTATTCTCTATGTATCTGCATGCATGTTGGCAATTTTGGGAATTGAATAGCTGGTTACACCATTTTTCCCCCCCCACCTCTTCATATTTGAAACAGAAATAAATGCATGTCATGGGTGGGAAGTTTTGTATGCAGCTGCACTGCCTGGGGAGCCAGGCTTTGGGGGGGTTTTTTTTTGGTGTCTGGTATAAAATGTGTTTACTGTTCCTTTGAGTCAGCCTGGACTTGCAAGGAAATTCTCAGTTTATGGCTCTGTGGTTTCACTCCAGGTGTGTTTGGAGAAACCAGTCTGGTAGGTGGGAAACCAATCCGATCCCAGCGTGGCATTTTTAGTAGCGACTGACTTCAGCTTGTGCTTTGTTCATAGAGCTCAAAATGCCTCTGCAGGTTCTTCAGGGGGAGGTTTTCTGCAAGTCTCTCTTAGTGCTAAGTGTTGCTTATTATCCCATTCTGAAACAAGAAGGGATTATCATGGCCCTTTAAAAAAGGGCTAATGCTGCCCTTTAATGTTTCCTAGGGAGAAACTTGTCTTAGGAGACTGAATTGCCTGGCTATGGCTGCCCCCTGCCTTCTTCCCCTGAACACCTAACTATTTCTTCACCTGTTGGCTAATTTCAAGTAAGCTTCACAGGGACCAAGACTCAAAAATAGCAAGGACACCTCTGTTCTGTGAGGGTGGGCTTGCAGGGGAGGGAAATCTCCCCAGTGCCTTGGCTGAGCGTCAGAGAACGGCTGTGATTGAGTCATCTGGTCCAACCCCACCTTGCTTGAGCAGGGCCACCCAGAACCAGTTGCCCAGGACTATGACTAGATAGCTTTTGAATATCTCCAAGGATGGAGACTCCACAACCTCCCTGGGCAACCTGTGCCAGTGCTCAATCACCTTCACAGTAACAACAACAGAAAGTGTTTCCTGATGTTCTGAAGGAACCTGCTGTGTTTAAGTGTGTTGCCCATGGCCTCTGGTCCTGGAACTGGGCACCACTGAACAGAGCCTGGCTTTGTGCAGTTCTTCTACCACTTCAGGTGCTGATATACATTGATAAGATCCCTCCTGAGCCTTCTCTCCTCCAGGCTGAGGAGTCCCAGCTCTCTCAGCCTGTCCTCACAGGAGAAATACTCCAGTCCCTCCAGCGTTTTTGTGGCCCATTAGCAATATAAGCTGATCTGTACTAATCAATGCTAGAGAATCAAGATAGGAGAGAGATGTCATAGCCTCTTAGATGGCAATTAGATCCCTCTGAGGGTGAGCCCTCAGGAAATGGGGCGTCTTCACTTTCAGTGCTCAAGGAAGAGCTTGTCTGCTCCAGCGCTGTGACCGGAGAGGGAATGTTTTAGTAGATGAAGCCTGGGATCAGGGAGACTGATCCCTCTAATGGCCTTGTGGTTGTGAGGTGTAGCAGAGGCTCAGCTAATTCATCAGGATGCTAATTTTCCATGCTTCTCAAGGCAGTAAGCAAGTGAGCAAACAAGTCTGAGGGGGAGTGGAGGAAGATGCATCTTATAATAAGGCTCTTGGATCAGCTTAAATATGCAAAAGTGCTTCTTAATGATGATTTTGGGGGGGTGGGTTATTGTATTGAGCATGTGATGGGTAGTTTAGCAGGTCTTCTGTATTTAAATAGCAGGACTCCCCGAAGTATCAAAGTTCTCAGTTTGAAGTGTTGCTGTAGGTGAAAGGAACACCCACGTTAATTGCTTGTTTGCTTTTCTATGCGTGCTGGAATTCACCTGTGGCAATTCACCAACATCATTCCTTCTTGGGGCCTTTCTTCTCCCCAGGTCTCCTTTTTGCAATACCTGCAGAGAAGTGGGTGTTTCTCAGAGTAATCTCAAGCAGTTCTAAAGATGTTTTAAACTTACTCATCCTGTCCCTTTGAGAAAGGGAGAGTTAAAACTTGTTTGGAGGAGGATAAGGAATAATTGAAGTGAATGTACCTTAAGGATTCTGTTTTCTTCCCCTGTGTGAAAGATTTGGAGAGAAAGAAACCCAAAGTTGCATGTAGCTCAGGGTAATTTAGGGATATTTGGAGAGAAAGAAACCCAAGGTTGCATGTAGCTCAGGGTAATTTAGGGATGTTTGGAGAGAAAGAAACCCAAGGTTGCATGTAGCTCAGGGTAATTTAGGGATATTTTTGCAATGTGTGATGATGAGCAAACGTTGGTGGTTTTTTTTTGTGATGCAATTAGGACATTTTCGTGAGTCCTGGGTAAATACTGCAGCTCCTTTGTTAGCTTCCTGGGTACTGTTCCTCGGGAAGTTGGAGCAAAGCAGAGCTCTGAAGAGATTTACTGCTGCCTCATGGCTTTGCTGTATCTTGCTGATGCAACACTGAGAAGTGTTGCTTATTCATGGCAGCCTATGAAACTTTCACTCTGAAGTACCTACAGTGCAGCTGGGCAGTGGCAGCAGCCAAGCTTGTTGAATTCTTCTGTATTTGTTGCCTTTTGTCACTGAAATCATAGTGTTTTAGTGTTTTAGTGACCCTTTTGAAAAGGCTTAAGCTTGAACTGGGGCTGTGGGTATTGAGCTGACTCTGGTGAATACATTACCCCTATTCATGTCACTTTCCAGGGTGTTTCTGGTAGACGTGGCTCTAGGTTGGCACGTCAGGTGGGACTTGGATGGATCATCAAACTTCTCTGAAACCCTTCAGAGCTCTCCGAGGGAGCGTATCAAGTGCTTCATGCAGTTTAGTCTTTTTTGTGACTAATCTCCTTTTTTTTTTCCTCTCTGGCTCTGGCAGCGTATTTGAAAGAGGAAGATGCCGCTTGTCAGGAACGTGAGCAGAGCTGTCAGCCAGCTGCTACAGAGCTCTGGTTGTGGATGTGGGATTTCCATCGTGCCCGTTCGATGCATCGGAGTCTCACCCCGCCAGGTGGCCTCTGATGCCAGCTTTCACTCCCTTTCTTTTTCCGAGTCTGATCATCCTCGGGTGCTAATTACAGGTCAGCATTCCTGGTGTAACTGTATTCCTGCTCTCTGTGTCCCCCACTCCCCTCCTCTGTCCCCCGCTGAGCAGAATTCTGGAAGCAAAACCACTCCATGTATTCTGGAATTGTGATTATCTTTCCCTTATGGTGATAAGATCAGAGTCCCATGTGATCTTTCTTCCTATGGTGGTTTGTTGTTTTTTTTTTCCCAGGAATCTACTAAACCCAATTCATTGGGTTTTCCTTTGGGAAAAATGTAAAAGCTTTCTGAGTCATGGAGGAAAATAGTACTGAGTTCTGATGTAATGCATCTGATAATGGAAATCTGTAATCTGTGACCTGCTCTGGGTGTTCCTGCTCCAGCAGGGGGGTTGGACTAGATGACCTTTCAAGGTCCCTTCCAATCCCTGATATTCTGATTCTGTGATTTGATGTCACTTTTTTCCACTGATTTGTCTCATGTGCTGCCTTTCAGGTGGGCTTGGCCAGCTTGGAGTGGGACTTGCTAAGCTGCTGAGGTATGTCACGATTCCTTGACTTGGCTGTTAGTGAGGGGTTCAAGCTTTAGCTTTTAGAGATGCTAATTGTCAGGAGGGTTGTTTGGTTTTTTGGGGTTTTTTTGGTTGTTTTTTTAAAATAAATCCTAGTGATAATTGCAGATTCTTTTTGCCTACAGGTCTTTTTATTTTATGTTTTACTCCAGTGCTTGTCTCAGGTTTGCTGATGTGTGTATCTTGGTCCCAATTCTTGAAATAGCATAATTTTGTCCAAGAGATGAGCCGCTGAGTCCCGTTTGCTTCCAGTTAAATGGAAGTATTGGGAATCCAAGTCCTCAGAGGGCAGTCAGTTTTTCCTTTTCTCTTTTATGGTCCTGCCAAATAGGGCTGGATTGGAGTGCTCAGAGAGACAAAGGCTGTGATTTTATGCAGGTACTACAGAAGAGAAAAAAGCTCAAACATCCACTTGAAAAAGAAACATGTAGTCTTTTTGTTAACTACCCAGCAGCTGGGCTTTGCAATGGCTGACTTTTCTCTCTGAGAATTCCAGTTAAGTAACTTCAGGAATAAAGTGCCCCTTTTTAGTAAAATGCAAACAAAACTGTAGATTAGGATACAAGGTCTTGGAAGTTCTTATGCTTTGGTGAAATGCTTTCGTCCCCATCCCTGACTGTGTTTCAGAGTAGATTGGATGTGGTGTTGAGGGATCTGGTGTAGGGGAGAACTTGTAGAGTAGGGCTGAGGGTTGGACTTGATGATCCCAGGGGTCTCTTCCAACCTAAATGATTCTATGATTCTATGAAAGATGAGCTGATGGAACCAAAGGAGGGAAATGGAAATTTGAAATAGATTTCTTCCTGCTTTTTTAGTTCTAAGTTACCTTATTTTTTCATGGTGTCTTTTAAAGAACCATAAAACGCTCTTAGAGCTCTCCCTGGTCCATAGTGTTGGTTGTATCTGCACCTCCTCAGCTCCAGAGCATCGTTGGCACGTAGGCAGGGTTTGTGGCAAAAGGATTTGGGTTATGACTAAAAGGGAGTAGACTCACTGAATTCAACGCTGTGGTGCAGTTGGAATGTTTTCCAGCCTTTCTGTGATGCATTTGAAAACCATCCAAGTAACGGAGGGTTGGAATGTACTCTGGTGCCATCAGACTTGTTTTCGGTGACAGCCTTGCCCTGATTAGAAAAACACGAGTCAGAGATGACTCAGTTGTATTCAACTTCAATATCAAAGTAGCTGCAAGTTACAGCAAGACCTGTGGCTTTTTTTTTTGTCGTGGGCAGGGGAGTAGATTATCTCTGGGTAAAAGTTTCAGCGAGAAGAGGGTGGGAAGGTCGGTCTTCTCCATGTGTTTTCATTTTCTGGAAGATTTCTCTGCCCTCATGTCTTTCACTGCTACTAGAAGCAGTTTAATGATTTTCTAAGATGCTATATTGACATTTAAGGGACCAGTGGGGTGGGTTTTTTTACTGCAGTAACTGATTTAATTGTGGAAATTACTGTTCTGATATTGCTCCTACTCAACAAAACAGCAGTGGAGCNTCCCCATCCCTGACTATGTTTCAGAGTAGATTAGATGTGGTGTTGAGGGATCTGGTGTAGGGGAGAACTTGTAGAGTAGGGCTGATGGTTGGACTTGATGATCCCAAGGGTCTCTTCCAACCTATCTGATTCTATGAACTTATGATTTCTGTTGAAGGCTGTGGACTCACTGTGCTGTGTGGGTATTTTTATACAGGAAACGCTTTGGGAAGAACAATGTGATCTTGTCTGACATCAGAAAGCCTGCAGATAGTGTGTTTTACAGTGGTAAGTGACTGGGGGAGAATATGGAGGGGAAAAAAGTAATGAAAAATCTTGATTTTATCTCTGATTTTGCTAGACTGGTTACCAAGGTCTGAATGATTGTGGATTAAACGGAACAAGCTGCTGTTGGAAACTGGTGGATGATGCCCTCCTGCTTTCAAACCTTGCCAAGACATTGCCTCCTTCTGTCCGTCATTCCCTCGCTCCAAATATTTTTTCTTTACGTTTCGCTTGAGTCAGGTTGAACTTGGTGGTTGGGCTCCTGCTTTGTAAAAAGATGCTTTTATTTTGGAGGGAACTAGTTGGAAATCAAGGGTTTTTTTTTCCTTTGGTTTTTCTGCTCTCAGGCAACTTCTATAAAGTGGGTGTGGGGTAGTCTGGATTCTTTGATTGTCATTAGAAACTTGCATAAAGGTTTTTCTTCAGCGTTACTGCTCAGTGATGCATCTGGGTGTTTGAACAGTACGTATCAAGATGCTCCCTGTGTCCATCCTATTGACTGGATAAAAGAGGAGTCCTTGAATGAATATGTTGGGCCATTTCCCTTGGTTTCTCCTGCTTATTGTACTAATTTATTAGGTGTGTGTTCTGCTGCAGTCAGATCCCAAGCAGAGGTGTGATCGAGAAGCAGCAACTGGAGTTTCGGGTGGAACTTTGCTTTACACCCATTCGTCTTTTGGTGTTCAATTTCCCACTTGATCCCTTTCTTCCAGGTCCTTTTATCTACGCTGATATCTTGGACTACAAGAATTTACGTGAGATAGTGGTGAATAATCGGATAACTTGGCTCTTCCACTACAGTGCTTTGCTCAGTGCTGTCGGAGAAGCAAACGTCCCTTTGGCCAGAGCTGTAAATATTACTGGTAGGTGACAAGGCTGTCAGGTTCCTGACTCCTGCAGAGGCTTGAGAAAGCGTGGTGTGGGTTCTGATAAATCCTGTTGGTTGTTCCAGGTTTACACAATGTTCTGGATATTGCAGCTGAGCATAATTTGAGACTCTTTGTTCCGAGCACTATTGGAGCCTTTGGACCCACCTCTCCTCGAGATCCAACTCCGGATCTCTGCATTCAGAGACCGAGGACCATCTATGGAGTCTCCAAGGTTCATGCTGAGCTCATGGGAGAAGTGAGAATTGTTTGATTTTCTTTATTTCATGAAAGTTCTGGGAGAACTTTACTTCTTTCTTAAGATTCCTCATTGCAGTGTTCTTTTCCCCATTCTTTCCTCCCTTCAGGCTTTAGTAGCCTGAGGCAGCTCTGAAGGACAAAGATCATTGAATCATAGAATGATTTAAATGGGAAGGGACTTTAAAGGTTGTCTAGTTCCAACTCCCCTGGCCTGGGCAGGGACACCTCCCACTAGAGCCAGTTACTCAACCAGGTTATGAGGTTATCTCTTGAGTTGTGTTGGCAAAAATACAAAGAACTGGAAGCTGGCAAACATCTAGCTTTCAATATCGTTTCTTTCCCTGGTTCATTTGACTTTGGCCTCTCTGCCTCGTCTCCCAGTACGAATGGCATTGCATAAACGATGGTGTACAAAGCTTTGTGAAAGACACTTATTTTTGGCCCCCAGCCCCCAAAACAGAAGAGCCTAAAGTCAAAGCCGTGGGAGTCTGTACGTGCACAACTTCTCTCTTGGCTTTGTAGTGTTTTAGAAACATAACATTGTTAAAGCTGATATTTCGCCACATGGTTTCCTCACATTGGAAGTTTTATGAAGGATAGTGGCAGATCTGAAGAATGTTCTTGCCTGAAATGTCTCATGAATGTAGGAGCTTCCAGTTTATGGACATGGGATCTAGACCCTACATCCGTATGAAGAACCCACATCTTTTGCTGTGGAAGAAAACTAGCAGGGAGCTCAGGTACCTGGCAGGGAGTGGCAACTGTTCAGTAGTTCCTTGTCATAGAATCATTCAGGTTGGAAGAGACCCTTGGGATCATCAAGTCCAACCATCAGCCCTACTCTACAAAGTTCTCCCCTACACCAGATCCCTCAACACCACATCCAGTCTACTCTTCAACACAGTCGGGGATGGATCCCTGTCAGGGCATGGTTACAGAATGGAAGTTTAACCTGTGGCAGATTTTTCCTGTGAAATAAGTGATTTTTGTGGCCTGCTCTTGGTGCCTAAAGCTGAATTTCTCTCTCTCTGTAGTACTACCATTACCGGTAAGGCCTAGACTTCCGCTGCCTGAGGTATCCGGGAATTATATCTGCTGACTCTCAGCCCGGTGGAGGAACAACTGGTGAGTGGCTTGCACATCTTTCCCAGTATTGCAGGAAAGACCAGCAAAACTGTAAGCCATTACAGTTGTTTTTTAAGGTGTTTGTAGTAATTTAATCTTTGCAGAACGTCAGTGTAGAGCTGCTGTTTCAACAAGGTCACACCAATTCTTTGGTCCATCCGGCCTAGGGCATAATTCCATAGGCTTTACATTTAAACTGTATCTAAGACTTTGGATTAATTACACTCATTGGGACCGTTTCCTTTAAAAATATTTGAATTTCTGCTGTCTTGCTGCAATGTGCAGATGCTAGAATAGCACTGGGGTGCTTCAGAATGACTTAAGCTCCCGCTGTACAATGTGCTTATTCCCTGGTTCATAGAATGGTTTGAGTTGGAAGGAACCTCAAAGAGCATCGTGTTCCAACCCCCCCTGCTCTGGGTAGAGACACCCAAATTTCTGCTGCTGGTCTTTAGGCAGGAGGGATCCGAGGATTGTTGAGTGCCATTAAGTGGACAACAGCTTGAGGCAGAAGAATACACACACCCGTTCTTCTTTTCTACAGATTACGCTGTCCAGATTTTCCACGATGCCATAAAGACTGGCAAATTCCAGTGCAACCTAAAGCCAGACACTCGTCTCCCCATGATGTATATCGATGACTGTCTCAAAGCCACTCTTGAGGTGATGGAGGCCCCTGCAGAGGCGTTGACCATGAGGACGTACAACATCAGCGCCATGAGCTTCACCCCCGAAGAGCTGGCACAAGAGGTGCAGAAGCATGTTCCTGAACTCCAGGTCACCTACAACGTGGATAAAGTCAGGCAGGCCATAGGTGAGTATCGGCTTCTCTGGGGAGAAAGACCATTAGATTTCCATGACATTGGTTGTGTGGTGCAGTCAACATGCTGGAGGGAAGGGTTGCCATCAGGATGGAACGCACAGGCTTGAGAGTTGGGCCAGTGCAATCGTCATGAAGCTCAACCAGGTCAAGTGCAAAGTCCTGCACCTGGGTCAGGGCAATCCCAAGCACAAACACAGGCTGGGTGGAGAATGGCTGGAGAGCAGCCCTGAGGAGAAAGACTTGGGGGTGTTGGTGGGTGAGAAGCTCAACATGAGCCAGCAACAAGTGCTGGCTGCCCAGAAAGCCCCCCACACCCTGGGCTGCATCGCCAGCAGGGTGAGGCAGGGGGGATTTCTCTCCCTGTGCTCTACTCTGGGGAGATCCTCCCCAACCCCCACCAGTGCTGGCTCCAGCTCTAGGGCCACAGCACAGGAGGGACATTGGCCTGTTGGAGTGGGTCCAGAGGGAGCCACATTGATGCTGGGAGGGCTGGAGCCCCTCTGCTGTGGGGACAGGCTGAGAGAGTTGGGGGGGGTTCAGCCTGGAGAAGAGAAGGCTCCAGGAAAGTTGGGGAAGGGACTCTTGATCAGGGAGGGGAGCCATAGGATGGAGGGGAAGGGTTTGACACTGAAGGAGGAGCAATTGAGATGAGATGTGGGGAAGAACTTCTTTGGTGCAAGGGTGGTGAGACCCTGGCTTAGGTTGCCCAGAGAAGCTGTGGCTGCCCCATCCCTGAAGGGGTTCAAGACCAGGCTGGATGGGGCTTGGAGCAACCTGGTGTGGTGGGAGGTGTCCCTGCCCAGGGCAGGGGGGTGGGACTGGATGATCTTTAAGGTCCTTTCCAACCCATTCTATACGTTAAGGGCAAAACAGAGCTGCTTTTCTTTTTAGGCACTTGCAAATTGTTCAGGTCTTAGGGTTTGAAATTCAGCTTTAACACTGTCCATGATGATGATGGTACATCTTGAAGTTTATCTCAAACCTCACGCTCCATCTCTCTTCATTCTTTCCACCGCAGCCGACAGCTGGCCCATGAACTTCGATGACAGGAACGCCCGGAGGGATTGGGGTTGGAAACACGATTACGATCTCCCTGAGTTGGTGACTACCATGTTTAGCTTCCTTGGGTCTGACTCCAGGATTGCTCAAGCCAACTGAAATACTTTTCTAAGACTTTTCCAGATTTCCACAGAGGACCAGGAAGAAACGGCTGAACTAGTTTCTAATTCGTGGAGTCTTAAGAGCATGTCAGTTAGGATTTTTTTTTTTTCGTAAGTAGCAATAGAAATTGGGCAGAAATACTGTAGCTGGGATGTCCTTTTAGGTAACCAACACCATTGGGTACTGCCTCCGAGCACAGCACTGATGACAGACGCAGCATTCCTGGCTTTTCACACTTCAGCAGCTGGGAGACAAACAAAAGGTGGCACTTACTCCTGGGTGACGACTCTCCGACCGCTCCTGCCCGGCTGCCTTTTCTTTTCTTTGATGAAGAACCTGGGGCAACATTGTCAGACCTAGGGTTTTTTTTGGGGGGGGGTGTTGTGTATCCCATAACGGTGGTTAGTGGTAGGAGTTTCATTTTCCTGGTGGAGGATGTTGGGTCATTGTAAGATATTGATCCTTTCCTACTCTTTGCTTCCCAAAGAGAGAGCAGAAAGAGCTACTTGACGTTTCCAAATTTGCAGGGGTCGTTGCAATTCTAGTTTGAAATCAAACTTTGGTCAATAGTTCCTATTTATATAGATATCTATATTGCTGTACAAGCAGGCACTTTTCTATGGATGGGGCACAGAAAGTAGCAATTCTTACAATGTGAAGAGAAATAGGACTTGGAATTCTCATTATGCTTTAAGAAAGAAACCCAACAGGGTTTGTTTTTTTTTTTTACAAGCTGAGCTTTGTCCTGATCTTTGAAAGTGCTTCAGTTGAACCTTGGAGGTAGATCTGAAAGGCAAAGGGCTGTTGGGGAGGGGATGTATTGGATTTACAGTTAATCTGTGCTACTTTGGTGACATCCTGCCTTGGGGTGAGTCTTAAAGGTGAGGCTGATGATGGAGCCTGGTGGTAGAGTCAAGTCAACCTTTGGAATCTGTCGACACTCGCTTGCTGTATCTGCAGGTGCCGTTTCGGTGTAACTCCCTCTCCTGTGCTTTGATTCTTTAGAGAGGGAGCCAGAAGCCGAGACCCATCTTCTAGCTACAGTTTAAGGGCTGTCCTGCTCGTTGAGTTTCACGCACAGGAGCTTCTGGGATTAACAAGGGAGTCTGAGAGGAAGGTGTGTCTGCTCAAAAGCTGCTTTAGGAGGCTTTGAGAAGTGACAGAGCGGAGAGACAGGAAAGCCATTTTAGGTAAAACTAGCAGTTTCTGTGGATGTGAGTCTGAGCCATCGGCTGCTAAAGCTACAGAATGCCTTGAGAAACAGCATCTGGGGACTTGGATTTTGTTTTTCTTTTTTGTTGTTTGTTTTTTTTCAAAGAAAAATGACTGGAAATTCCCTGTATGAAGCTCTCAGTCTTTATCTCTGTGTGTGTGTGTGTGTCTCGTATACTCCAATAGGCAATGCTTTTGTACGTATCTTATTGTTCCACCCCCTGGCAAAGGAGGCCTTTCCCAGGTATTTAGGCTCAAAAACCTCTTAAGGTCGTGGCCTGTTCTTGAAATGTTGTTATTTTTTTTTTATATTGTTTACGTGGCTGAAAAGGCAAGTTTTTAAAAAGTTTGGCCTCGGTTGCAAACTATCGCGTTGTTCGAGTGTAACGTTTGGCCCAATGGGCCAGTAGAGTCGGTGGAGTTGGTCCTTGATTCCAGAGCCTCCAAGGAAGGACAGGCTCGGGTTTTTTGTTCTCTGCCCCTCCCAAAAACCAGGATTATTTCTGAGCTCAACAGTTACCCTGAGCCCTCGGGTCTAGGGCTTTAATACCAGCTGAAGTGTCTTCTCCATTCCAGTCTCTCTTCGCTCAGGCCCTGGGGGCTCCTCGTTGCCTCTGTCCCGTGAGACGTGGAAAACAAAAGAGCTGCTGGTGGGTCTCGCTCTGGTTCCTCACTCGTGGGGTTTACTCCCCTCACCTTTATTCACTGAGTGAAGAGCAAGAACCTTCTTTATCTTTATGTTTGTCCTGAAAAACCCCCCTCTGCGGTTGTGACCGTGCAAAAGCTTTGCGTAAGGTGCTGCAGCGAGGGTGGAATTCCGACGTGGGGTGTCTTGAAGAAGGTGGGGAGGGTTTCTTTTGCCTCTGTTCCCCCCCCAGAATCGCTGATGGCATTTAGGAGCCTTCTCTTTGGTGAAGTCTGGAGTCAATCCTGGCGCAACAGCGAGCCATTGGGAGCCAACAAGGTGGCGATGGGGAAGGCGAGTAGAGATGCCTGCGTGGTCTTCAGGCCCGTTTCAAACTCCTGGTTTTCAACCTATGACCAACAATACCTGTATTAATAATTTTTTTTTATACATATATGATTTTTTTTTCCACATCTTCCCCATTAACCCCAGCTGGAACTCTTGTTACACGATTCTCTGTAGTCGACCAATTCGATGTGGTACCAAAACAAAATGACTTCTGGGCAGAGACTTCTCTCGTGAGACTTGGGCGTTGTAGCTGTTAAATTTAACTATTCAGGAAAGAAAACCAACAAACCAACCAAAAACCAACCACATGGAAGTTGTAGAGAATATTTTTTTTTCAAATATTGTAAGTTGTGGATGATGCCTACTTTAATAAAATCCTGTGCAGAACTTACCCTGGTCTTGGCTTCTTCGTTTAGAGCACGCCAGGGCAGTGATGGAGGAGGCTCCCAAGGGGATACAGGGTGGTTGCCCCTTTTAATCTTCAGGGAGCCACTGGGCAGGTGTTGGGGCTGGGCTTGTAGAATCATAGAATGGTTTGGGTGGGAAGGAACCTTAAAGATCATCCGGTTCCGACCCCCTGCCCTGGGCAGGGACACCTCCCACAACTCCAGGTTGCTCCAAGCCCCATNACTGGGTGTGTGTTTGGGAGGGGGGGGGGGTGTCTCCCCAGAGTAGAGCAGAGGGGCAGAATCATCTCCCTCAAAGAACCACCTCCCTTGTAGATGGCAGATGTCCAGAAAGTGCTGGCTTTCACACATTCCTCCATCACTTCTGCATTTCTGAGCCCCTTTCCAGGTCGAGAAGCCAGTCCCTCTGCCTTCAGCCCCGTTTCTGTCTCCGTTTGCACCCATGCACCGTTGAAATGGCAAGAGAAGAGCGATGGTGTGTTAGGGACACTCCCTTCAGCTTCAGCAAGGCCTTTCCCTCCTCCCACACCTTGGCTTTCTAATGATGAGAACTTCTGGAGGAAACCTTCTGCTTGACCACGGTTTAATGACTAAGGTAGGCATGTTTCTTGCAGAACGGGTGAGGGTGTTCCAGCACCATGCTCTTTCCAGCTACTTCTCTGACAATTAGTTCGACTCTCGTTTAGACATGCTCAGTCTGGCTTTTTAGAATTATAGCATCATTCAGGTTGGAAGAGACCCTTGGGATCATCTAGTCCAACCATCAGCCCTACTCTCCAAGTAGTCCCCTACACCAGATCCCTCAACACCACATCCAACCTACTCTGAAACACAGTCAGGGATGGGGACTCCACCCCCTCCCTGGGCAGCTGATTCCACTGACTGACCACTCTTTCTGTGAAAAGCTTTTTCCTCATGTCCAGCCTAACCCTACCCTGCTGCAGCTTGNGGCACTTGGCCTCGTTGAAGGCCATGCCATTAACATTGGCCCATCTATCCAGTCTATCCGAGTCCCTCTGTAGAGCTTCCCTGCCCTCAAGCAGATCAACACTCCCACCCAACTTGGTGTCATCTGCAAACTCACTGACAGTGTTTTCTATGTCCCTATCGACATCATCAATGAAGATATTAAAAAGGAAAGGCCCCAACACTGAGCCCTGAGGAACCACTTGTGACCGGCCACCAGCTGGATTGAACTCCATTGAGCACCACCCTTTGGGATCGTCCTTCCAGCCAGTGCTGGATCCAGCAGATCCTACGCTCATCCAGGCCATGAGCAGCCAGTTTTTCCATGAGAATGTGGTGGGGGACAGTGTCAAATGCTTTTCTAAGGTCCAGATATATTATATCCACTGTCTTCCCCCCATCCAACAATCGGGTCATCTTATCATAGAAGGAGATCAGGTTTGTCAGGCAGGACCTGCCTTTCATAGACCCCTGCTGACTAGGCCTGATCCCCTGGTTGCTCATTACATGGCTGGTGATAGCACTCAAGATGATCTGTTCCATAATCTTCCCTTTTTGAAGTGCTACAGGTGATGGTTCTTCATCCAAGGCTGCTGTGGCTGAAGGCAGGATCTCCATTATTCTGTGTCCCTCAGGCCATGCAAAAGCTGCCTGGCAGAAAAGGGCCTGGGGTTGTTGGTTGGCTTCCAGCTGAACATGAGCCAGCAGTTTGTCCAGGTGGCCAAGAAGGCCACCAGCGTCCTGGCCTCTATCAGGAACAGCTTGGCCAGCAGGACTGGGGCAGTGATCGTCCCCCTGGTGTTCAGCACTGATGAGGCCCCACCTCAAGTGCTGTGTCCAGTTTTGGGCCTCTTGTGTCGGGAAAAACATTGAGGTGCTGGAGCAGGTCCAGAGGAGGGCAACGGAGCCGGTGAGGGGTCTGGAGCACAAGTCTTGTGAGGAGCAGCTGGGGGTGTTCAGCCTGGAGAAAAGGAGGCTGAGGGGAGACCTTCTCGCTCTCTCCAACTCCCTGAAAGGAGGATGTAGCCGGGGGGGGTGTTGGTCTCTTCTCCCAAGGAACAGGCCATGGGACAAGAGGAAATGGCCTCAACTTGTGCCAGAGGATGTTTAGGATGGATATTGGGACCAATTTCTTCCCCAAAAGGGTTGTCAAGCCTTGGAAGAGGCTGTCCAGGGCAGTGGTGGAGTCACCATCCCTGGAGATATTTAAAAGCCGGGCAGAAGTGGTTCTGAGGGACATGGGTTAGAGGTGGCTTTGTCAGTGTTGGGCTGATGGTTGGGCTCGGTGGTCTGAAAGGTCTCTTTCAACCTGGACAATTCTATGATTCTAAACACGAATGTTCTGCTTTTCTCCCCTTCCCTCCACTCCATTCTTCAGAGATTTAGGAGTAATTCATCACATTCATGCAGCAAAACCAAAAGCCTCCTGGGCTTTTCCCTTTCAACTCAGATCTACTTCTCCTCCTTGCTGCTTTGCCTTGGAGCAAGTGATGGGCTTTGCCCTTTCCTTGGCTGTTTCCGTGGAAGAGGGGACAATGCTGACACTGTTGGGGGGTAAAAAGCTCCAGAGGAGGGAGCCCTGCTCCTTCCCAAGGTGAGGGTGCTAGTGGAAGTTGAGCTTCCCCCAGGTTTTGAAGTGGGTCCTGAACCTCTTGACATGGGCTATTAATTCCCAAACTGGACCTGAGGAAAGGGTTTTTCTATCCTCCTGGAGGTCACCACCCAAGCCTGGGGTAGAAAAGCAAGCCCTGCCTGGGTCTGGGTCCTGGTGTGATGATTAAATCCTAAGATGATCCACCTAATTCCTCTGTTTCAGCCCACATGGAGAGAGCTCCTGGTTTCTGTTCTTGCCTGCTCAAGACACCAGGGAGAGGTGGAGAAGAGGAGGAACCTTCTCCCCTCAGGGAGAGAGCACCAGGCCTGTGGGAGATGAACTCTGTGCTTTTGGACAACCCTTCCTTTTGCTCCTCGGGGTCTAAGGTAACATTTGTGAGGAGCTCTGCGTTCCTCCAGGGAAGAGACTTCAAGCCTGGGGAGGTGGGGAGAGGTTAGCCAGAGGGCAGTGTCTCCAGGGGCTGGGATACCCGTCTTGCAGCCCCCCCCTCCCCACCTCTGCTTATGACTTGGGGGCTTTCCTGACACCCTGGAGACAGGTTGGTCCTATTTTAGGCGAACATTAGCTGGCATCTCAAAACCTTTGCCCTTCTGCTGGAGGCTCGAGCCAGATGAGTGCTCTTCAGGCTATTTTCGGCTTCGTACCATAGTGGTATGTGATCCTAAATTCACCACGTGTCTGAGCACATGGGGCTGAGGGGGGTGTGTGGAGGGGTGGGCTCGCCTATACCCACTGGGCGGCAATGTCACTGTTGCTGTCCTTCCTGGTTGCTTCATTTATGTCACATGGGGGTGGCTGTGACGATGCACTCAGGGACACCGTGTCCAGTTTTGGATTCCTCAGCACAAGAAGGACATGGAGCTGTTGGAGCTGGGCCAGAGGAGGCCATGGAGATGCTGGGAGGGCTGGAGCCCCTCTGCTGTGGGGACAGGCTGAGAGAGTTGGGGGGATTCAGCCTGGAGAAGAGAAGGCTCCAGGGATCCCCTTGCATTATCTGAAGGGCACCTAGGAGAAAGCTGGAGAGAGACTTTTTACAAGGGCCTGTAGTGATAGGATGAGGGATAATGGTTTTAAACTGAAAGAGAGGAGATGGAGATGAGATCTGGGGAAGAACTTCTTTGGTGTGAGGGTGGTGAGAGCCTGGCCCAGGTTGCCCAGAGAAGCTGTGGCTGCCCCATCCCTGGAGGTGCTCAAAGCCAGGCTGGATGGGGCTTGGAGCAATCTGGTGTGGTGGAAGGTGTCCCTGCCCGGGACAGGAGGTTGGAACTAAATGATCTTTAAGGTCCCTTCCAACAAAAACCCTTCTATGATTTTATGATTCTATGAAGCATCTCTTAAATATTTTCTTCTAACTGAAATGTATGTCCTCTCCCCCTCTAAAGTTCCAGCAGGTATGACCACCTTGCTGCTGGTTGCTCAGTGTGGTCCTGCCTTTGTTCCTGATCCTGTGGGCCTCCTCAGCCTCTTCTTTGTCCAGGCAAAAGGGCTGGGACCAAGCTCCCGGCAGGATCAACTCATCCCCAGGAATTTCCCTCCTGCAGTGAGGTCACAGCGCGTTGATCAACGGGTGGGATGACCTTTAGGCCAATCCTCAATGGAGGAGGTTCTTGGCAGAGGATGTCAGTGTGCAGCTCCAAGGACGGTCACCCAGCCGATCATTTTTTGGCAAGAAAAGGAGCGTTGCTGCAAGGACGCTCTCTCCTTACCCGTCTGGTGCAATAGGCCCTTCATCTCCCCAGCTTTTCCGTAACGCCGGGGTAAAGACCCGTCATCAGCAGAGCTGTTGCGAAAGCCGTGTGTCAGAGGAGACAAAGCAAAGTCCAGTGTGTCCTCCACTGACCACTCTGCTTCCCCTTCAGCTGACTCTGCTGGTTCTTCATGGCTGAAACCCAAGACTCATGAGCTACGGTGCACTGTTTTAAAGCCGTGTCTGTCCCAGAGCCTTGGGGTTCTGCAGAACTCTCGTACCAGGTTGAGACACAATCCGTACCTTTGGAATCCCTACAGGTTTGAAGGACCAAATAATCTTCTGAAAATGAATATGGGCTGTATGAGCTCAAAAATCTGTAATTGCTTTCAAAGAAGTGCTGGGTTTTGGTATTTTATTACCCATTACCCATTTTATTTATAATCATTGCTTGTGTTTTTAGCATCTTGCTGAATTTGGTGGGTTCTAGGGTTTTTCACAGTATGGCCATGGCTTTATTCATACATACCTTTGGTGAATCATTGAATCGGTTGTCTAGGGAGGAAGGGACCTTTGAAGAACATCTAGTCCAACCATCAACCCAACTCTGATAAAAAAACCCAAACCCAGAACACCAGCAGAGGATTTACACTGTTATTGCTCTGATCTGGTTTGCCAACAGTTCCTAAGTTGTGAGAAACTGCTAAAATGACGTTTTTGGTAGAGTCTCCTTTTTGGGAGCTCATCACAGAGTGTCTGAGTGGGATTAGTTGCAGAGAAACACCACCCCAAGGATGCTTTTTCATGGAGTAAGTGGTTTATTGAGCCCCAGCTCCAGGGAGACTTGGTTTGAAATGGATTTGTCTTTCGCAGCTGATTGATGTGCGTGTCTAATAATGAAATAATGTTCATTTTGCAAACAGTTGTCCCCTCCCTCTGCTTGAGTCCACCCCCCCTTCATGGCCAGCCCTGCATGTCCCTCCACACTCTTCCCCATTGCACTCACCTTTGGGGAATGCAAAGCCAGGAAAGGTCAATAAATGAGCAATTTCCCTTCCTTCATATTACTCCTTTTTACATCATCTCTCCCCTTCCAATTCTGCTTGCTTTTTTTCCATGGTTACATGTGGCTTAAGCAGGTTTGAAGTTCCACCAGGGTCCAGCAGATGTCACAGCTGGCCCTGAAGAAGCCAAACATGCTTTGGAAACTGGGAGTAACCCTCATGCAATCTCTTCCCCACTTGAAGGTGGTATGAAATCTGACATTTATAACAACAAGCAAAAAATCCCCCATCAGGTACCAGCCACCTTAACCAGTACTGAGGGCGGGAGGAGGAATCGATGTGGTGCAGATCCTGCTCATCCAAGCTCAGGATGGCTGATCTTCTGGTTTCCCCATCAGACCATGCAGCAGCATCCCCGGAGGAGATGCTACTGCTGGAGTATCCAGCATGTGAGTAGAAATTGGACTCTGGCAACATCAGAGCTCTTGCCAGGAGCAAAAGGTCTCACTAGCCACTCATGGTGGTCCCATCACTCCACTGCACTACATGGCCATGCTTCTCTGTGGAGATCAGCTCGGCATGCCCGGTGGCTAAGGTTCAGCCCTTGATTTGCACTGTGCCAGCACCTCTTCCAGTGCTTGTCCATGAATATTGTCTCCTCTAGTCGTGGAAGAGGACTTGCAAAGCCTTGTGGCAACACCAAGGAGAGGACAGGGTGTACCCAGAGGTTTGCTTTCTCTGCTTGGCTGACTGATGAGCTACCAAAAAACCAGCAACACCTTTATTTCTTCATCCAGCTGACCCTCAGCCTTGTGGTCTTCTTGCTGGGTGGAAAAAGTGCCCCAACCATTGCACAAGAGCAGCAGGGTCTCACTCAAGACACGTCGTAGATGACAGAGCAGATGTTTGAACTGCTGATGACCTCTGGTTGCCTGGAGGTATTTGCTCTGCTGGCAGCATGTCCTGGAACCAGCGCCAGGAGCATATTTTCTACCTCCAACCTCCCTGCCTGGCAACAGGGGCCGGGACATTTGCCCAAGGTAATGCTGAGCCTTTGGGAGAGGGGTCATGGTGTTTCCCACTCATGCCCAGACACATATGCCTGCCAATGACCCCTCTGGGTCCTCAGCTGGCAAGAGAGTCGGGCCATCGAGATCCACATTGCATGGGAACAGTCGTACCTTGGTCCCTGGGGACACACACTGTGGCCCGATCCGGATGGTGTGTCTGTGCAAGAGTCCAGGGTAGTTTAGAGGGGTTTTGACTCCCCAGAGATTGCAACA
Organism: Jacana jacana; assembly: GCA_013400555.1. NCBI lineage: Eukaryota > Metazoa > Chordata > Aves > Charadriiformes > Jacanidae > Jacana > Jacana jacana. Next base: position 80,856 of record VZTM01015171.1, on the reverse strand, counting down.
GAGCTACAGCCACCACCAAGAAGTGAGTTGTGATGGGGAAGGGAAGTTGCACTGTGGGAAGGAGGAAAAATGCATCACCAGGCTGGGAATCTAAAGAGGAGGAAGGTGTGAGCCTCCACCATGGGGTCACCCTTGGCTGGACCTTCTGGGGTTCAGATGTGAACCTGGTGTGCATCCATCTGCCAACTCCTGTGACAGAAATGCAGGAACCAGTCTCCCCATTGCTTGTCCCTACAGGATCTGCTTCCACCTCTCCTGTGTCTCTCTCTGTAAACCATTCAATGCTCAGTGACCCACCTAAAGAGGCCAAGTGGAGAAGATATGGAGGCCAAGTGGAGAAGGCGTGAAGGCTCCATGTAGCCTGGACACTGAGGAGTCCTGGAGTTGGCCACAGCTGAAACAGTTGGGAGGAGGACATGAAATGTGGCTGTTGGTCCCTGCCCTTGCATTTTGGATTTCCCTAGAAAATACTCCCTGGACAGAACATAAGGGTTTGAGACCTTCCCAGAGGCTTTCTGGGATTTAAGGTGAGCAGAAGGACAGGGTGATTAGAGCCTTTACCCAAAAAACCAGCTCCACCTGTTGGGCCACTGGTGGTGACCTCTGCCCTCTCTCCCTTGTCGGGAGCACAAGGCAAAGTCAACACGGTTGGATTCAGCTTTATCTGGGAGTATTTTCCCAAATTGCTTCCCATTCCCAGCACTTTTCATCCTCAATAAAGAGGGGAAAAAAATGTTTAATAATGTTAATGTTGGCTTGTTTCTTTTTTGTCTTCACTTTTCTGGTTCTATGTATTTACTTTAAAAATTAAAAAAAAAACCAACAGTCCTTTTTATTTACTAAAATGCAACAGTTTAATAAGTAAAAAAAAAATAATCAGGGATTATTGTCTTTCTTAAAAGTCCTCCCTCTCAGTCCAGAACCAAGTGGCATTTTTTGAAAGAAAGGCCCTATTTAAACCTTTTGAATGCAGTGATGAAAACATAGCAAGAAGGGTACCAGTCACAATGCTGGCAGCGCTGCCAGAAGCTCCACTTGTGGAACCCCAAGCCTGGATGCTCTTCCAACACCTTCCAGTTGTTGCCAAGAGGTTTTGGCTCATTGCTTTGCCCAACGTTTCTTCACGGTGGCTTTTGGTTCCAAATCCCTTCCCATTGCCGCAAGAAGGAGCGTCTCCATCTCTTCCAAAACACCTGGAGACCATCACAGCTATACTTGTCCTCTGGCCAGGTCAGGGCAAGGGTCTCCATCCCTGCTGAGATGCTTCTTGAAGTGGAAAGGTTAATTTAAGGCTTGACTTGTCTTCTGCCCCAAAGCCATTAGTTAATTAGAGCTGTCTTTGGCCAGGAGGCATTAATGAAGGTGATGAGTGCTGCTGCTCCTGGGCATGGGAGACACTTGGATGTGCAGGGATTGCCCCAGTTTGGGCGTGGGTGTGTATGGGGCAAGAAACACTGCTGGAGCAAGAGAAGGCCTTAGAAAGAGCTTTTCCATGTTTAGGGTTGGTGTCAGAGGAACACCAGGCCCAGGTTTCTTCTATGACCCCAGAGAAGTTGCTCAAGGAGCGGTTCTGGAGATTTGGGGAGGTGGAGGATCCTCCATCATCAGAGACCCAGGCCTCAAAAGCTGCTCGGCATTGCCACATCCTCTTCACCCTGGACTTTGAAGGCCTCGTGTACGATGTACTGCAAGGGGCTGATGACACAAATCTTCCCAAATACTGGATTTTGTGAAGGAGTTTTGTTTGTTTTGTTTTGTTGTTTCTTTTTTTCTTTTAAGTGGAATGGATGGTTGTTCACAGCTGGGATCCACATGTTTATGTGAAACCAGCTCTCCTCTTCCTAGAAACTTTCTGAGGCAAACTTTATCCCAGTTTTCCTTGCTTTTGTTGCCCTGTCCAGCGTTGGCATTTCAGGGTGAGTCCAACATCGCTCTCCAAGATGATGCATTTTGCTTTAAACTTTTTTCTCTCCCCTGCATCTCTTCCAGGTGTTGGTGAGGTTCAACTTGGCTGTCTCACAAGCTCCAAGTGCACGGTGGTGATTCGGGTAGCCCCAGTCATGCTGTGGCTCTTGAAAACACTGAAGTGATTCCAGTCACCCAGAGGGGATAGCAAGTGCCACACTACTGCCACCAAGCCTGTGCCAGCAGCCAGGAGAGGTTAGCAGTGTGGTCCCTGGCCCCGGGGAGAGGAGAATCCCTGCCCTAATCCCTCTGTGATGCCTCAGAAGCCCAGGTGGTTCTGTGAGCAGGAGGCCAGGTTGGGAAGCTTATGGAGAGAGGGAACTGGTCCTTGGAATAAATCCCAAGGGTATTAAAAATGGGAACTAGGGAGTGCATGAACCCCATCTCTGGCCATTCCCTCTTGTTCCTCTCAAGCTTCTCTACCAGAGACATTTGTTAATTGGCTTCCTAATAAAACCAAGGATTATAGGCCCAACCATTTGTCTGTTTGCTCATCATCGCTCCCCCAGCAATAATTGCATCCCATGATAGGTCTGAGCCAGGACACGCCAAGGACTAGAGAGAGAGAAAAAATGCCAAGTTTGTAGAAATTTTGGGGCAGGAGCAGCTGGAAGAAGCAAGAAGGAGATTCCCCAGGGTGAACTGAACCCCATAGTAGGCATCAGAGAAGCCCTTCCCAAGCACAGGCTTGTCTCCTTGGGACTCAGAGCTGCTCTCATCCCAAAATGTGGGCTTGTTTTGCCATCTACTGGTGGGAGCCTGGCAGAAGAACTGGAGCAGGAGCAGAGGGCAGCCAGGAGAAGGAGGCTAGGGTGTCCCATGCCACGTCCTTGTGCTGCTGCTGGTACCCCAATAGGAATGGTACTGGCATCCCGAGAAGGAATCCAGTACTGTTTTGCAAGTGGCATTATCCTTGCTTTCCAGAAGGCTTTCCTTGCTCCTGTGGTCTATTAATACCCACTTAAATGCATTTCCCCCTGTGATAACATTACCCCCTGGCCTGAAACTCCCTCAAGGGTACCAAGACCACCTCCCCACTCAGTCCCTGGGTTTGGCCCAGGGTTGTTTCCTTCTACAGCTTGTCCTCCTGGCTTCCCTTTCCTTGACATGGAGGTCCCAAGGATGAGCCAGAGGTGGCCTGGCCCTCAGAGTGGATATTGGTGGAGTCAGGGGGGGCGTAAAACCCACCCTGGGAGAGACTTCTGGCCAACAGGGCTTAGAGAAGCAAGAAGAGCTCTCCCAGAAGAGCTCTGGAAGGAGGTGGGCAGGGGGAAAGCTCACTATAGGTCTGGGGAAAGATGTGTAACCTACATGCACTACCAGTGGTCACACTTGGCATGGGCCTGGGGGTCCTTTGGTTTGGTTCAACAAGATCAATATGTTTTCTGTATTAATAATTTTCTGGAGGAAGTGTTGCAGAGACACATTGCACCTGATTATTCCATCAAAATTCGGTCAAAAACTGGATTTTTGAGGAATGCCTGAGCCCACTCGGTGGCTTTGTTCATGCCTGTGGCCCAGGCCTGATGGGTGACAAGCAACTCCCAGCTTTTGGGAGGATGTTTTGGCCAGAAAAAAAGATGTCAGGAGAGGGAGCCAGAGCCTCAGCTGAGAGCTGCTGGGAAGGGCTGCTCACTGCTATAGCAACATTCCAGATTACACCCCCCCTTTTGGAGCAGGTCCCAGCCACACGTGAAGATGCTCAGAGCAACCCCAGTAACTCAGGTCCCTCAGGGCCCTAATTTCTGTGGTGTTAGGAACCCGAATTCAGCTGCCTCTACATACTTTCTGAGTATTTGGAAAGGTTGGTGCACACCTGAGCATGTCAGCAACCTGGTCTGGTGGGAGGTGTCCCTGCCCAGGACAGTGGGTTGGAAGTCAATGATCTCTAAGGTCCCTTCCAACCCAAACCATTCTATGATTCTACACCCAGCTGGTGGGAAATGCGACCAAGGATGGGCTGAATTCCCAGTTTCGCAAGAGATGCCCCCTGTGCTAGTAGTGTTCAGCTTCAGGCTTTTACCTGCCCGTTTTNAGATGAGCTTTCAAGGTTCCTTCCAATCCCTGACATTCTGTGATTCTGTGATTCCTTCTCCCTACTCCCTTTAAATTTAATGGACACTCAGAAAGGTGTGACAGCCTCATCCCAACCTCTCAAGGGTGGTAAGAGTGGAGCATTTCTCCAGCGCCAAAAAAAATGCCCAGTGCTGTACAGATACCTCAATCCCAACCTTACATATAGAACCCTGCCCCAGGAAGCTCAGAACCTTGCTCAGAGTAGAGACGAGCAGAAGTGCCAGAAGTGGTGATAAATGAGACTTGGTTCTTTTTTGGGATGCCGAGACTAGCAACAATCTGGACCCTGGTGGCTTGAAACCTTGAGAGATGCAGGATCCTGCCATCTTCTTGTCGATCTAGTGGGAGGAAGGATGAGGAGCCTGAATTTGGTGTCTGCCCCTTGAAAAGCACTGAAGACAGCGCTGCACCCCACATGTTCACCCAGGACTTGACTACCCTAACTCCAGGGGCAGAGCAGCATTGGGTGCTTCAGCAGCTGAGCAAGTACCATCCTGCATCTCATCTCCAGTTTCAGAGATTCCTACATTATTGATGGCTCTGATGCAATAGTCCATAATTAGCTTCCCAGACCTTTTCCCCAGGGCATGGAAAAGGAGAAACTGAGATGAGATATTAGGAACTCACTTGCCATGAGGGTGGTGAGACTCTGGTCTAGGTTGCCCAGAGAAGTTGTGGCTGCCCCATCCCTGGAGGAATTCCAGGTCGGGTTGAATGGGGCTTTGATTAACCTGATCTGGTGGGAGGTGTCCCTGCCCAGGGCAAGGGGTTGGAACTGGCTGATCTTTAAGGTCCCTTCCAACCTGAACCATCCTGTGATTAAGGAATTTCCCTTCTTGAATGAGAGCCCTCTGGTGAGAAACCCTTCCCCAATCTCTAATCCACAGCAAGAGATCTGCTGTTTCAACAGGACGTACCTCCCAAGGAGATGCAGCAGATCAAAGGGAGGCATGGCAAGGAGCTGCTCATCAACAAGGAGGAGGTGTGCTGTCTTTAACCCCAGAAAGTATTGGGCACCCACTTTTTGGGCCACAGCATGGTAGCAGGGGCTCTGCCATGGAGGAAAGATGGTGCTGGGGTCAGCCTGGGCACCAGAGTGCTGAGGACCGCTCTTGTCTGCGAGAGCAGATCCTTTGCTCCCCTTGGCTTTATGGGGACTTCAGCACCAGGGTCTGACTCAGGCCCTTAAAACAGCAACAAACGTGCTCTGGCAGGAAACTGCATCTATTTTTAGTGGATTTACATAGTTTATGCAGAGCCTGACCCATGGCTGTCCCTTTGTCCCTTTCACAGGTCAGGTTGAGCAAGGGGTCGATCGCCTCTCCCCCAGCACCGCCGAGAACCCACCCTATCCCCATCCTATCCCCTCGGAGATCCTTCCATCACTGCTGGGAAGTCTCCCTTTCCCTGCCACACAGCCTGCCTTGCTGGAAGCGCTTGCTTCAAGAGAGATGTTAAACATATATTTAAGCCCATTCCCTAGAAAATTGTCCCTTTTTGGGGAAACCTGGCATAATTAGAGAGTTGACTTAGTTTCAGCTGCGTGGGAAGGGCAGTACCAGAGCCAGTATGAAGCTGGAGGGAGGCTCAGAGCTGTACTTCTGCTCTGAACTCACTCACCCATTTGGCTGTGGGCATAGGTTTGGCCAGGATGAGTCCTACTAACCCCAAAAAACCCTGTGTGTCTAGTGAATCAAAAAAAACTATTACTTTTGTGGAGGAAGAAGGATTTTCCAGAAGACGCCAGGAGGACTTGGATGGAGGTGAAGAACCCTGCTATAAGGTTCTCTGTGTCACGGGGTGAAAAGGCAAAAGGAAGGGATGGAGCAGGGTCACTGGGGCACACAGAACTAGGGGACTGAGCTGGGACACAGGGGATGGCAGAGAAAACCCAGATGAGGCACAAGGTGTTGTACACAGTCTGGGTGTGATACCTGATGAGACCATCAGATAGGTGCCACCAGCACTGATTTACCTGCAGTTTCTAAATTGCTGGGACTCTTTAGCCTGGAGAAGAGAAGGCTGAGGGGAGACCCTATAAATGCTCACAAGTATCTGAAGGGTGGGTTGAAGGAGGATGGAGCTGAACTCTTTTCAGTGGTTCCCAGTGACAGGGCAAGGGGCAACGAGCAAAAGCCGGAACATGGGAAGTTCCATTCAAATATGAAGAAAACCTTATTTCTGGTGAGGGTGACAGAGCCCTGGCAGAGGCTGCCCAGGAAGGGTGTGGAGACCTTCAAGCCCCACCTGGATGCCATCCTGAGTGATGTGCTCTGGGCAGCCCTGCTTTAGCAGGGGAGTTGGACTGGATGAGCTCTAGAGGTCCCTTCCAACTCTGACAATTCCTCAATTCCATGAGTCTCCTCCCATGGGTCAGGGAAATGACCTGAACAACCTCTCAAGGTCCTTTCCAGATCTATCCATCTGCTTTTCCTAAGGGCCAAGTGAGCTTTCTAGCCAACCAGACCGACCTTCCCTTTCACCCAGCAATGCAGAAACCCGGAGATGGGTGGATAAGAGAGCAAAGGGGGAGGTTTGAATTCAGGGCACAGGTCATGGGAGCTTGTTATTTGTAAACAGGACTTGTTTAAAAGATGGTATAGGCTGCACTAATATTGTTCCCAGTCTCCCACTCAGCCCTGCAAGCTCATTGCACTTCCTGGAGCCATCAAACTTCCCTTCACGTCTCCTCTGCGCTGTGCAGGGACATGGATATGACCTAGTAGCTTGGGGCTGGGGCTGGCCCTTCTGTTTAGGTTTCTTTTTAGCCTTTCTGCTGTAATTGGTCATGCAATTACATGCTAATGAACTGTGTCCTGGCCTCTGGGGACTCTGGGTCCCTGTCACATTTCCTTGAAAGAACATGGGGTTAATCTGAGGTGAAGTCCCATATAAATCTCGTATAAGGAAGGCTTTGTGCAACTGGATACAGGGTGAAAGTGGGCTTTGTTGGCTGCATTTGTGCTGACAAACAGGGCCCCCACAGGATGGGGGATAGATCCACTCACTGGACCATGGCCATCTCCACTGGGCTGTCGTGTTCCCTTACACAATTTTGGTCCATTGCTTATACAACCATGGATTTCTGTCTCTAATGTGGAAAGACAGGAGTTATTTGTAGGATGGTGGAGGGACTGGGGACTTCTTCCCTGCTGTTTGACCATACAATGTCTGAGAGATGGAGGTCCTTCTGCCAGGGGTCTGCATGCTGGTAGAGTCTGGACCTGATCTAGGACACACCTTCTTGTGGTGGAGAATAGCAACCCTAGTTCTTTGCATTTTTTCTCATTCAACTTGGTCAAAGTTTGGGTTTTCTTGGAACCACCTTTACAGTGTGGCACCGTGATGGGCAAAGTGTGTCCCTGAGTAGGTAGACTTACATCAGACCGGAAGCAATGGACCAAACCCCCTCCTGAAATCAATCCTGTTGAAAGGGGAGCCCTCTTTCAGCCCCTTTTAAATGGTCTGGGGTCTAGGTTGCCCATCCCAGCTGACCCTTGAGTTGCAAGGCGTTCAGTTGCTAGCAGGCATCCAGCCATGGTTGATACTTGGTCAAAGGCAGTCACTTGAAAAGCTGTGGGCACTCAGACAGGGATCCCATGCAAACCTGTGGGCATCCAGGCATCTGGCTGCAGAGAGTGCTGGAGCCTGGCACTTGCAATGGAGGGTGGCGGTGACAGTGTCGGTGTCAGATGTGACCAGGTGAATGACCTGCTCAGCCAGGTGGCTGAGCTGAAGAACAAAGCAGAGATGTTGAGGAGAATCAAGGCCCCACATAAATCAGAGGATCCTCCCTCCTCTTGTCACCAGGCAGCAGGAGGGGATCTGAGGGAAGGAGGGGAATGGAAACAGGTCACCGCTTGGGGAAGCAGGTGAATCCCCTCCCAGCCCATCCCTCCTTCCCAGTTACACTTGCAGAACAGGTATGGAGCCCTGCAGGAGGAACTGGCTGTGGGAGAGGAGGATGGCACACCACACCCAGGCCAGAATTGGCGGAAAGACCAAGTCTACATCGATCTGGTATCAAAACTGGCTGCAAAAGGAAAAGGAGATGGGTCATTGTGGTGGGTGACTCTCTGCTGAGGGGGGACAAATGGACCAATATGCTGTCATGACCCGCTTCAATGGGAAGTCTGCTGCCTCCCAGGGGCGCAGGTTAGGGATGTGTGTGATGAACTTCCTGACCTAGTAAAATCCTCTGATTATCACCCCCTTTTGGTATTTCAGGTGGGTAGTGATGAAGTGGGTAAAAGGACCCCAAAATCAATTAAAAGGAGATTTTAGAGCCTTGGGATGGCTGCTTAGTGGATCAGGAGTGCATCTGAAAAGGATGCTGGGGGTCGCTTTGCTGGGTTCTGGTGGCTGAGTGTTAGCCCTGACCCCCATTGCTGACTGCTGCAAGCTCTGACTGGAGGAGAAACAGTCTGCCCCTACCTGAGCATCCTTATTTGTCACAGCTGTTTGGCCATCAGTAGAGGAAGTTTTGGGGGTTGTAAATATAATCCCAACCTCAGTTTAGCTACTGTGCAAACACTGACTCGGAACAGAATACAGGCATCTGGAAATCAGTGGTATGGAGGCAGAGATAGGGCTGGTTTCTTTCATGGTAGGTTATCAGGAGGTGACCTGGGAGTCTCTGGAGTTGTGTGCACTGACCCCACTGCTCTCATCTCTTCTCAGGAGAGAGCTGGAGCTAAGCACAGCTGAGGTTAATCCAGATCTCTTGTTTGAGGGAGAAATTACCCCCCCTAAAACCAAACCCCAAGCCTTGTTGATAAGAACAGATCACACAAGGCAGAAAGAGCTGGAGTCTGAATGGCACGAATTCAGAGACCAAAAAGACAAACATCTCCACAGGGCTGGGGCATAGAAACCAGGTGGGTCAGACAAATGGAACTCTTTTTTTTCAAACATCAGCCCTCATGGGTACCTTCCCAACATCTCTGCTACAGTGTCCAGAACTTCATACCTAGAGAATATCATAAGGGTAAGGCAAACCTCAAATATACTTCCCCAAGATGTTTTTTTTCAAGTTCAGCTGGATCTCCTGAAGGTATTCCTGAATTTTTCTCTAGCTTCCATCTGCTCACTTACCAACACTGACTTTCACTGTCACAAAATAGTCTGGTCTCCCATCTGCTTCACGTCAACTTTGAGCAGCAGCAACGATGTCCTGCAGCAAGGAGTTCCACAGTTCTGGGACTCTCCAATTTGAATTGCGCCTGGGTGGAAAACAGGGTAACAGTCCGCCTCTGAGAAATACAGCCACCTTCCTCTGGCTTCCTCTGGGTGCAGGCATTGGCTTCTGTCCCTTCAAAATGCTGCTGCCTTTGAAGCAAAGATGAGGACAATAGGTCCTTTCATACCTCAGTGGAGGAAGGAGCAGGGCCACAAAGCAAAACACCCACATTTTCCATGTTTCTGGGCCAGACATGTGGAAACCAGGACTGCCAACACAGCAAAGAGGGAAACCCAAACACCTTAGGTGAAGTGTTTCATGGTGCTCTGGCCAAATTCAAAATTCTTCCCCCCTCCCGCCCCCCAAAGGTTTTTAAATAGCTCTTTCTGAGGCCTGAAGATTAATGGGTTCATTCCTCCCTTTCCCAAGTGTCATTTCTCTTATTCTGACCTTATTCTAACAGCTCCAAGTGTTTAATGTCTGGGATATTTTCCAGCTAGTTTAAACACTAGCTTCAAGGGCTGACTTGATGGTTTCCTGCTTTAGTATACGCTGCTGTTGGATGTCATACTGGATGCAGGTGATTTCGGGCTGGCTTTGTCCGTAGACCAGCAGCTTTCCATGGAATGATGTTCATTTGCTCCTCCTCAGAGTCTGGCTTGCCTTTTCCACATGCAACACCTGCTTTGCCTTTTGAAAATTGCTCCAATATGCTGAAGCCGAACAGCCTCCAGGAGATCCTCATTCCCATCTTTGAGTGGTTCACATCTATTTCAGGTGTCGGTGTCACCCATGTTCAAAAACTATCTGGAAAAGTTTATTTCAAAAAAAAAAAAGAACAACTACAAAACACCAGATGTCACCCCCAGGGGTGAAACTTATCCTGGCTTGGTGTCTAGTAGTAGCTAGTTTCTTAGTACAGAGCACAGCAGCAATGTAAAATCATGGAATAATTCAGTTTGGAAGGAACTTCTGGTGCTCTTCTATTCCGATGTCCTGCTCGATGCAGATCTAGTTAAATCAGGACACCCGTTGAGTCTTGAATACCTCTAAGGATGAAGATCTCACAACCCCTCTGGGAAGCTGCTGGGGAACTTGTTTCTATGCTTTTTCCAGAACCTACTGCCCTACAGCAAAGCCAATACTGTTTCCTTTCATGGATGGGTGTAGCAGCACCAACCTGCTTCCCTACCCACCTGGGGCAGGGGTTAGAAGAGATGTGCACTTCCATCCTCCTGTTTGGGAGGGGTTTTGCTTGCAGTGTCCACCCTGTGGCTGTTTCAGCTTGGCAGCTTATCCTGGGTGGATGGGCACGATGTGAGATGGTTGACCCAGAGCTGTGAGTGTTGTTTGTTCCATGCTCAGCCCCTTGGCAGGTCTGCAAAAACCTGGAGAGACATTCAAGGACTCACCTTGGGTCAATTCCCAAGCACAAGCACGGGCTGGGTAGAGAATGGATGGAGAACAACTCTGAGGAGAAGGACTTTGGGGTTTTGGGGGATGAGAAGCTCAGCATGGGCCAACATGAATTGGCAGCCCAGAAAGCTCCCCATACTCTGGGCTGCATCCCCAGCAGTGTGGCCAGCAGTGTGAGGAGGGGGGATTCTGCCTCTCTGCTCTGGCTCTGGGGAGATCCCCTCCAATGCTGCTTCCAGCTCTGGGGCCACCAACATCAGAAGGACATGGAGCTGTTGGAGTAGGGTCAGAGGAGGCCCCGGAGATGTTGGGAGGGCTGGAGCCCCTCTGCTGTGAGGACAGACTGAGAGAGTTGGGGGGTTCAGCCTGGAGAAGAGAAGGCTATGGGGAGACCTTTGAACCCCTTCCAGTCCCCCCAGGGGCTCCAAGAGAGATGGGGAGGGACTCTTGATGAGGGAGGGGAGCCATAGGATGACGGGGAATGCCTTCCATTCTTACCCATCTTGGTTTTGTAGTAGCCACTCAGGATGGTCCTGCACTAGCTGGAAACCTGTCAACAGAGCAGGACACAGCCCTTCCAGGCTCTGTGACATCAGGTTGGAGTGAGACCTCAAGGTCTTCATGAAAAGTGAAATACCCCCTAGTGTTTTGCCAGCCAGAAACCCTGGGGCTGGACAACCTGGCTCACAGCTTCCTCCTGACAAGAGGCATTTCCAAGGGCTATGGGAGAGGAAGGGATGTGAGCCGCATGTGTTGGATGGGAGCCACCCACCTCCAGCCAAAGGACACTTACTGCTCAACTGATCTGTTCCCTTTTTTTCCCTCATTAATGTTCCTTCCATGCTCGACAGTTGTGATTGGAATAATTTGGACTGATTAGTGTTTACATAGCAACATTTGGAGGAAATGAACCCACACTGCAGCCATCAGCCAACTCAAGGCTCTGAAACACGGTTTTGCTGGGTTTTCTAATGAAAGGGGCTTACGTGACCATAGAGATCTATGCCTCTTGCTTGTCTGCAAGGTTAGTCACCTTGAAATGGGTGGACAAATCCCAGCCATGTCTGATCTAGGAGTGCAGGTCTCAAAGATATGCGATTCTTGCAGGTTTTTAATAAAACTGGTTGCTGGCTGGAGAACAGGAGATGCATTACTGTTGGCCCTGGAGGAAGGGCAGGGGTGCCAGTGCCTCAGACCATTTGGAGTCCACTAGAACACAGACACATCAGTTGGGCAGGGCCTCTGTGCTCTTCCTCAGCACCCGCAGTTCCAAACAAGGTCAGGACACGGTGTATCCACCACTAAAGAGCCAAGGATGGATGGGAGGCGGGGGACAGAAGAGAGAAGGGAGTGGAAGTATAGCACCTGGGAGACCGAGGGGATTTAGGAAGGAGAAATGAGGGTTATGGGATTAGTTTTGGGTTTATCTGGGAGTTTTGTGTACCTGGGTGAAAGAAGCCTCAGAGCTGTGGGACACAAACCTGTGGGCTGTAAACATCCATCCATTGCATGGAGCTTCTTTGCCTTTTTTCCTGATCAAAGACCATTTTTCAAAGGTTGCTGGGGATGCAAAAACCCTTTTAGTGAATCCTCTGCCTTTCTTTATCTCTGCAGGCAGGGACACCTTATCTGATCTTTTTCTGGGAATGGATGTCCTGCCCCCTTCTTCAAAGGTGCTGGTGGAAATTGTGATCCTTGAAAACCTTATGTGAAAAGCCAGGAAGGTTTTCCTCCTCCTCCTCAGTCTACTTTCATAACTGACCATCTCTGCTTTTTAACTCATCTCCTTGTGGTTCAGCAGTTTGCCTGACCTGGCCCAGATGACCCCAGGAGTGTCTAGATACCTCCCAATTCCATGAAGGAACAAGTTGCAGGGGGATATATGAATGCAGGGGTAGACCTGAATGATCTCAATGGAACTTTGGAGCTGCCCCAGTTACCAGTGGAGCTCTGAGTGCAGCAATACCGGTGAGACACAGGATTCCTCAGCACAGAGAGACAGGGATGGGACTAGGACCAAGCCTCAGGGATCCTTTCATGCTTCAGTCTTTGTGGTATTTACTCCTCTCTTCCAAATCCAGCCTTCAACTCCCCCATTGACATTCAACTAGAGGAGGCATGTCCCACCCCCTCACCCCCCCTTCTCCTGTAAACCCTGAGCAAACAGGAAAAGAGAGAGAGGATTTAACAGAAACAGAAACAATCCAATCCCAAAGCTGATCTCTTATCTGAGGAAAGGAGCAACTCCCAAGCCCCCTCGATGCCTGCTGGGAGTTTGAGCTGAGTACTGACAGTATTCAGGAGATGCTCTGATCTCCAGCAGCGAGCTGAGGGTAAAACCCTAGGAGAACTAAAGCAACTGTCCCATGTTTGCTTATTTATTTGACAGTGCGTGCGTGGGCACGGTTGTTTGTATGTGTAGGGATTTCTAAATGAACACAGGCTTGGATTTCCTTGCTGGTTGGTTTTTGGTTTGGGTTGTTTTTTTATTTATGTTGTTGGTTTGGTTTGTTCCCTGAAAATGTACCCCTCTAATTTAGGTAGATCTGAGTGTTGGCACTGACAGCACACACCTCAGATCCTGCCTCAGTGTCTCCGTGGATGGCTGAGAAGAGTCTGTCTCTGGCTGGGTGTCTGTGTGCTTTCTAAGTGCAGGAAGAGCTGATATTTCTGCTTTTTCCTTCTCCTGCCAGCACGTGATACTGCCAAGGAAATGTGACTGCATCCCCTCCTGGCTGCAAGAATTAATAACCAGTTTGCTGAGACAAATGATACCAGCCTCTCCGTGTTCACGGCTCAGCAAACACCGATGCTCGGCTCCCGGGGGCTCCCAGCTCTGCTCTGCACGTGACGCAGATGGAGATGGAGAGCTGCTCCCAGGGGAAAATGATCTCCTCCCGAGATGCTCATTTCCCTTGTTTTCCCAAGGTCTCTGTCCTTCCAGGACTTCTGGGTGCTGTGATGGACGTCTCTGCCCTCTGCCTTCCCCCATCTGCTGCCCCGCTCCCTGGATGGACCATGGGATGTGTTTGCACAGTCCCTTGGGTGAGGGGGGTATCAGTCCCAAGAGGGATTGTGAGGATCTGGGGTTGTTCAGCCTGGAGAAAAGGAGGCTGAGGGGAGACCTTTTTGCACTCTCCAACACCCTGAAAGGAGGGTGTAAGCCGGGGGGGTTGGTCTCTTCTCCCAAGTCACAGGTTATAGGACAAGAGGGAATGGCCTCAAGTTGTGCCAGGGGAGGTTTAGGATGAAGATTGGGAAAAAAAATATTTGCTGAAAGGGTTGTGAAGCCTTGGAACAAGCTCCCCAGGGCAGTGGTGGAGTCATCATCCCCAGAGGTATTTAAAAGACATGGTGCTGAGGGATGTGGTTTAGGGGTGGACTTGGTGGTATTCGGTTAATGGCGGAGCTTGATGATCTTAAGGGTCTTTTCCAACCCAAATGGGCCTATGATTCTATGATCTAGGTGGTACAAGCAGGAGTGGACATAGAAAATATCCCCAGGGGTCACAGAATGTTTCCTTGAGCCCACGCTGGCCAGAGAGATGTTTTTTAAGGAGAACTCATGAAACCAGCACCTCTCTGTAGTCCAGTCCATGAGTGCTTCCACAGCATCCTCACCCCTGGGGTGTTAAGAGACACTAGGGAAGAAATCCCAGCTGAGTCTTCAACACACATTTATGGCCTTTTTGCCCACAACTATTTCTTGCTCTTTTTCCAGCATCAGGATACTTTCTGATGCCCACTGTGCCAAGACCTATTTTGTGTTATCTTTTTTAAACTATTTCCTTGCTGATTTCATCACTTGCTCATTAGGACTCAATGAAAGGCAGGTCAGCAGCTACCATATCCACCACCTTCATGGCCACTTGATATGGCTTATGGCTTAGAGGTGTTTTGGGACAGAAGACAAGTCCAGGCACCGGTTGGTTCACTAGGATGGATGTGGTTAGTCTCCAGCGTGGCCTCTGCTTGATAAATGCACTGATGGAAAAGCACTAGAGGAACACTGGTGGGAATATGACATCTCTGAGGTTGACTCCCCTCTCCAATCTGGCCGGGATTAGGAGGTTCTAAAGCTGTTTAGAGGAAAGAGGGGTGGACAACAAACAGAGGGATACACAGTTGGCGTCATTCACAAGAGTCATAGGGTAAAAACCACTCCAAAAGCAGCTGGTGCATCAACAATCAGAAATTATACCAAGAGAGGGAAAGTCAGGACAAACAGGGAAATTTTATGAGATATAATTAATCACATCCACCAAATAAAGCACAGCTCTGCCTCTGAGGAAGCCAGAGAAGCAGAGAGGCAGAAAATGGGGCTGAGCCTCTCTCCCTCTCCCTACACCCAACATGCAAATCCATCCTAGGCAATTTGTGGAGCAGCAGCAGGTCAGTAATTAATTTGGAGACCAGAGTTTCTGACTACATCACAATGCAGATGTGCTTCCCAGCCTGGCTGGTGTGGCTGTGCAGCTCCCACTGCAGCAGATGAGCTCAGAATATGAATAGAGAAGGGAAGGAGAAGACTCTTCCCTGGAGAAGTGAGCAACTGGGAGACAAAAAAAACCCCTTCAGTCTGAATTAATCCCATTTTGTCTCAAGCTGAAACCCCTTCCCTGCCACCATTTGCTCCCCAGAGCAAAACTCCTGGTTGAGGTTGCCTTGCTGAGTTAAAAGGATGCTGGAGGAGGAGGAGGGGGGGGAATCATCTGGGATTGTTTTTTAGTTTGAGGTGGAAGCTGCTTGCTTCGGAAATGATGTGGCAACTTCAATAAGCAGAATGGCTCTGGTCCTCCCCACACACCCTCCCCATCTCAGGGATGGGCTGAGTGCGAGGAAGCTCACTCCAGGGCTCAAACCATGATGGTGTGGTGGGAAATGGCTGCTCCTGGCTGTGGTGGCTGAGCACTGGCCAAAGCACGGGCAACAGAGACATCTCCCAGCCTGGGACTCAAGCATAAACCTTTGGGAGCCCTCAGAAACCTCCTGACTCCTGAGCTAATGCATTCCTTCCCCTGCAGAGCCCAGGGGTTGTGGGGATTCAAGGAGAAATTAACAGGTTTATCCATAGCAATTGAACACATTCTTGCTCAGGAAAACCTTACTCTAAGGTCAGAAGCTCAAAATTAGGGGCCAGGATGAAGTTACAGCCTCAAGATGAGACCCCGATGAGCCTAGGGTGCCTTCAGCCTTTCCCACTGAAATCCTGTGCCTACTTGGCCCTTGCCGTGATAAGGGTAGCCACTGCCATGGCCTGGACTGATGGGCCAGTAAAAGCTCTTGGGGTCATGACAGCCATCCTTTGGGCAAATGATTGACTGATTGGGATGTGGAGGAAGGAGAAACCAAAAGGCGAACCAGCGAGTGGCTCCTCACTCAAGCAGGGCTTTCTGCAGCACTGTCACTGTCTGTCAGAGGGGCTGGAGTAGGAGTTTCTGGCAGCCAGCTGGAAGAGGAGACTGAAAGAAGAACATCTGCATCCTTCTCAAGCGCCTGCCTTTATCTCAGCCCTGCAGCTAAGGGCATCTCAGAGAAAAAAAGGAAAAAAAAAGGGTGTTGGGGACCAGGGGGTTGTGTACCAGGGAGGGGAGAGGTGCTGGAGAAGAACAGTGCGAGGAGCAGGCTTGGGAAACCACTGTGGAGGAGAAGAGGGGGAGATTTATTCTCCAGGCCTTTCACCTGTTTCGTTGCCCTCCTCTGCACTCACTCCAGCACCTCGATATCTCTCCTGTGCTGAGGTGCCCAGAACTGGACACAAGACTCAAGGTGTGGCCTCAGCAGTGCTGAGTAAATATAGAATAGTATAGAATAGCTCGGGTTGGAAGGGGCCTTTAAAGGCCATTTAGTCATGGGCAGGGATGCCTCCCACCAGGCCAGGTTGCTCAAAGCCCCATCCAACCTGGCCTTGAACCCCTCCAGGGATGGGGCAGCCACAGCTTCTCATGTGCTCATGAACATACACCCTGGGACCAGGGGCAGATGAAACCTGACGAGGAACACTTTCACACAGGGGGGAGTGTTAACGTCTGCATTGAGGGGGAAGGGGAGGGCTTTGGATGTTTGTCTGGGGATGTTCTGCAGCCCACCTGGGCACCCAAAAATCCTGACAAACACTCCCCCCCACCCCATCTTCTCCTGCAAATCTCCCCTTCCCATCACCCACACTGCAAATGCAGCACGTTCCAGAGCACACAGCCCTGCAGGAGAGCCTGGCTGGTTCTGAGCTGCAGCCAGGAGCACAGCAGCGTGCCGTGGAGCAGGCATCCCTGGCACAGAGACATTTCCTCTTTATTTCCCAAAATATCCTATACCAGTGAAATTTGGCCCTTCGGGCTGGCACAGCCACTGGGCAGATGGTGGCAGGAGATAGCTCAGGTATGAAGGCAGCTCCTCCACACTCATAACCCTCCCTTTTTCCTCTGCTTCCAGGCAAGGAAGGGGCCGATTAGCACAAAATCCATGGCAACCCGGACGGTAGCCTCGAATCCTGCTCCCTCCCTTCCTCGGCTCGCCTTTGTCTGCTGCTGGCACATCTCTCAAGCCCTCTGTTTTTGTTCTCCTCCTGGATTTCAGAGGGAGCAGCCTCGCTCTTTTCTTCCCCCTGGGCAGCACCACCTCAGGACAGAAGATGTGGGTTTCCCCCTCCTGCAAAAGACTTACCTGGAAGAGAGACCTTTGCTCCTTTCCCTACACCACCAGCATTACAAACCCCACCCGTGATGTGCACAGACACCCACTGGGAGCGAGCAGCAAGCTGGCATGAAGGAGCAAGAGCTGGTGTGTGTGTGTGAGAGTCTTCAAAAATGAGCCAAAAAAAAGCCTTCCAAGGGCAACCCCTGTAAAAAAAAGCCAGACAAGGGCTTATGCTATCAGGATTACAGGGCTCGCTCTGGAGGTGGGCAAATAACCTCCACTGCCACCCTGTAAACTGATGGTCTCCACCTGCAAACAGCTCGGCGGAAAAAATTAGGCTGTGACTGCAGAAAATCTCCTCTGACTGCAAAAAATCTTCTCACCAGCAACCCAGCAATTACAGCTCAGGGTGTAAGACCCTACGATAACACAGAGATGTGGTCCCCTTTGAGGTTAAGGGAGCTCCTGTGTTGGTGGAGCAGCCTGTTTCCCCCCTGGGATCCACAGCTCGTGTCCAGCCGTCACTTGTGAGCATCCCTGCCAAAACAAGCCTAGTCTGCAAGTGCAGCCCACAGAGCACAAACCAATGAGGAAATTTGCCACCTTTCCAAGCCAAAATGGGCCAGAGGTGATCCCCCAAAACTCCCTCTCTGACCCCCTCCTGCTATGAAATCCTTGCTGCCTCTTTTAAGATCTGCCCTTGGATCCAACCATCTCCTGCGCCCCTCCGACAGCTTCCCTGGGGAAAACACCCTCCTCTGCAACGCATGGAATCCCTCCAGGTACCCAGACATGATGAATGGATTCTCTGAGGGTGGTGAAGCAGTAGCCCAAGTTGCCCAGAGAAGCTGTGGCTGTCCCATCCCTGGAGGGGTTTAAGGCCAGGCTGGGTGGGGCTTTGAGCAACCTGCTCTGGTGGGAGGTGTCCCTGCCGAGGGCAGGGGGGGCTGGACCTGGGTGCTCTTTAACGTCCCTTCCAACTCCAACCATTCTGTGGTCCTATGATCCCAGGAGGAGTGTCAGCACTGTGCTGTTGCCAGACTCCTGACTTTCCCCCTGTCCACATAGCAATTCCCCTGGGTGACTGATGGAGAGCCCCCAGAGACTCCAGTGCTGGTGAGAGCCCCCCAGATCCTGGCCAAGCACCCCAGCATCCGTCTACCTGGTGCCAATAGGTGATGGCAGACAACTGCCACAGCAGGACCACCATCCCCTCTGCATCTCTTCACCTAGAGGCTTCACCTCCACCACGCTGGGTGCAGCCCAGGGGAAAAGCATGGAAAAGGGGCAACCTCATTGCAGCCTGGGCTGGGGTAGGGTGTTTTTCGAGTGCCTCAGGAGGAGCTCAGGCGCCTGGCACGGTGCACTCCTCATCCCAGCATGCGAACGGTCTCACTGAAGCCTGTAACGCCGCTTCCGCTTAAAGATAAGCATGTGCTTGCAGCCTGGGCTGGCTGGAGCCCAGTGCCAGCACAAAGAAGGCTTTGTAGGAGCTGGGATGCACAGGTTGATGGGGCAGAGCTGCTCTCCGAGGAAACTGGAGGCCCGGAGACAAAAACAGGTCCCCGGGGGAGAAGCTAAAAAGGGGACCTTTCTTTCTTTGCTCTCGGGCGGAGCGAGAGGAGAGCTGCACATCGTCATTAATAAGCTGCAGGTGATCAAACCCCTGCAGCCGCTGAGCAGTGAAAGGAAAACAAAGAGGCTGCGGGGGGAGGAGGGGGGAGAGGGGAGGCAGGAGTAAACACTCTCTGCAGGGCACTGCTGGGAAAGAAAGACGAGCTAAGCTGGGAGGGCTTGGACCCTGAGCCATGATGGCATCTCTCGGATCTGCTGGGCTGGAGCTCATCAAAAGGCATTTGATTTTGCTCTGGGCTGTGCTGATGACAGCCCAGCTTGGGAGAGACTCTCCCAGCAGTAAGAGTGAGGGAAGAGGAAAACGATGTGATATCAGGGGAAGAGCATGTCTCTATGCTCTCTATGGGATCTTGGGCAGGCTGGGCTGGATGTCTGGCCGAGCTGAGGAAACAAAGGCTGGTCTGGTGCTTGGGGAGGGGGAATCTGCAAATCCCACTTACAGAATCATAGGATTATAGTATGGTTTAGGTTGGAAGAGACCTTAAAGATCATCCACTTCCAACCCCCTTGCCATGGGCAGGGACACCTCCCACCAGACCAAATTGCTCCAAGCTCCATCCAGCCTGGCCTTGAACCCCTCCAGCAATGAGGGGCAGCCACAGCTTCTCTGGGCAAACTGGTCTCACCACCCTCAGAGTGAAAAATTTCTTCCTAATATCTCTTCTAAATCTCCCCTCCTTTCCATTAAAACTGTTACCCCTCATTCTTTTGCTCCACTCTCTCATAAATAGTCCCTCTCCACCTCTCCCATAGGCCCCCTTTAGCTACTGAAAGGCTGCACTTGCCACAATCATCATCTGACTCATTGCATCTGAGCCTTTGGTGAATGCAAGACCTTGGATTCAGGCTCTGCAGCTACGTCTATACAGGTCAGGAACTATCCTTGGATCTCAAAGACCAAGTGCCATGGTATAGATGACGTTGTCCATATGACGATGTCCACACTCGTAGCTAAACATCCTTCCTCCCCCAGCAGGGCAGCTGTTGGATGGCTGGAGACCAGCCCATGCTACTATAAGTTCCCAGGTGTGGTTTGGGAAAGGGCTGGTACTTGCCAGGGAGCACCAGGCTGGTTGTGGGACTCGCCTTTGGCTGTGTTTTTTTTGGCTAGATAGACATGGTGTCTGTACCTCCTGGTGCTGAGGAGCTGAGGTCTTCTGTCCTTCTCCCTTCCTTCCTACCCACACACATTAGTGCAGCCACATGGGGAGCTGGAATGATGAACCCACCCAGGTTTCAACTAATGTGGATAAATTGTGCAGAAAACCCAAGGCATAAAGTCAACCCTGCCCTGCCATGCTTGGGTCATGGTATGGGAAAGAAGGAAAAAGGTATGGAGGGTGGTTGGCAGGCAGGAAGGGTGGCACATGGAAAGGATGCAGGCCAGTCCCAGAGAGATCAGGACTGGCCTTTTTTCTAACCTGGCTTTCTGGCAAAGAAAAACTTGCACCATGATGGTCTGTTCTCTAACTTTAACCACCAACCTTGCCTTCCTCTTGCCAACTTTTAACCTCATCGCCTGTTCTTGACCAAGGCCTGTCCAGGCCTTGTCACTGCGCTTGACCTGCTGCTCATAAAGGTGGAAGAGCAGAGGGCAGTTGTGGTCAGGGGTGGGAGCTTAGTCTCTTGTAGCTGTGAGGTGACTGGGCTTGCATCTGGAGAGGAGCTTGAGAAGACAAGCTGTGGATGGATTGAGCTGCTTGTTGATTGACTATGGACTTCCCAAGGGTTGACTTCAGCTTGTTTGGGCATCTGGGAGGTTGCTATGATGGGAGAAGGTGTCCAAGGCAGCTGGCTGATTATTTTTTATTTTTTTTAGAGCAAACTTATTCAAAGCTTGGGAATAAGCCCTGCCTTTGCACATGAAAATCAGGAATTTCAGCACAAAGCCCACTTGGTTAATTAAGACGCTTCTTAGTGAACCGAGCTGCTAAAAGGGAGCATACAAAAAATGGAAATAAGGAGAGAAAATGAAAGACAAGTGTAAATGCATTTCTTGGGTACTTAGGGATGAAAACAGAAGGGCTAAAGACCAGCTGGAGCAAAGACTGGCCAGGGATGTTGAGTAAAGAAAAAAAGGGGGGTTGCCAGTATTTTAACAGCATACTTAATTGAAAATGTGGGTTGATCGCTGGAAAAGGGGGACAGCCTAGTGATGGATGATTATGGAAAAGGTTGAATGCCTTTTTTGCCTCCTTTTCTGTGTGTCAGACTTGCTCCAAGCCTCAGAATGCAACACCAGTTTTTGGGAAGGTAAAGAACAGCCAGCAGCAGGGGAAGAAAAAGGTTAGGGACTATTTAGTGAAATTAAAAGTATTTACACCATGAGATTCATCCAAGTGCTCTGGTAGAGGTCTCTGATGTAAATATGAGGCCAGTGCCTGTCATCAACACAAAACCATGGTGGTTAGTCTGTGTCCATCCATCAGTTGTCTCCAAGTGTCTCCATGTCTTAAGAAAGGGAAAAGGGAGGATGTGGAGAGCTATGGAGGTCAGCCTCGTCTTTGGCCCTAGGAAGATGATGGAGCACATCCTTCAGGAGTTATTTTCTGGATATATGAAGAGCAAGATGAGAGGTACTTGGGGATCCCAAGTTACAGGACATCACTGTACAGAGACTGGTGTACAAGCTGCTCTGCAGAAACAGATGGGGGACTTCAGGGTGAGAGAGAGCATACAAAGGAATCTGCTTTTCTTCTTTGGCAGCAATGACTTAAATTGGGGGCAGGAAGAAGGTTTGCACTTTGCAGGTATGAAGAAACCCCTTAGTACTGAAGTCCTGGTAACAAATCCTTTCCTTCTTGGCCAGAACCCTGAAACAAGGAAGAAGCCACCAATGATGGGACATATTTCACCTTGCACTGGGATACTTGGGCCTACTTGGTTCAGTTTGGTTGCTGGTGAAATTGTGGCTTTTGGTGTTCCCCTCCAAATGAGTGATCCTACCTGTGAGTGGGAGGTTCATTTGTCATGAATCAAGACAATTTTGTCTACTGCCTTGGCTTAAAAGTGCACAAGGGACCTGTTCCTTTGCAAGACTTTGAGTCATTAGTAATTGCTGCTTTATTAGAGAGGTGGCTGCACCCAGACTGTCTATTCTGGATGGTCCCTGGCTTACACTTACTCCTGAGCTGTACCTGCCAGCTCCTTGAGTCAGTTCTGGTTGGACTGGACCAACACTGTGTCAGGAACCACACTGACAATCGAGCAGGCAGAACTAACCCTTGACAAGCCACATGCCAAAGCCACCAAAGCTGTGGCTGGAACTGGCAGCATGGGAAGAGGGACAGAGCAGTCTAACAAGCTGCCGTTTTCACAGTATGAGTTTAATAGCATTAAGAACTTGATCCCTCTGATTTGGTCAGAAGCCTTGCAACAGGCTTCCAATTTTAATTCACCTGCAGGACAGGCTTTCATCTAAAAGCCCAGTCCCAGCATCTTCCAGGGTGGTAAAGGACATGCTGAGCATGCCAAGGTGGTCACATCTGAAAGGCCAGGTCTTCAGCTGAATCTCCGACTGAGCAGCCACAGCATGGGGCATCTCACATCTCGTTTTCCACCTTATAATCAGAGAATAATTGCTCTAACTACCTTTCTGGGGTGGTAGGAAGGAGCTGACCTTTGCAGAGCTCCACAGAGCACAGTTAACAATGTTCCTGCTTCCCACTGAGTTGCCTCCTTAGCTACCCAGGCTGCAAGCTAAAGCACTTGGGGGAAACTCCCTCTGCCTCCCCAAGCAATCCCCATCCTAAAGAAATCCCCTCGTAGCACATGGCATTTTTGGAGCAGCTCCTTCCTACCCCCATTGTTCTCGGGGAGGAGAGACAATGATCTAAGAATGCAAAGCCCTTGAAACCCCTCCAGAAAGCTGCAATTTATGAGCAGCCTGTTCCAACTGGCAGAGGGAAGTCGTCAGTGGAACAAAAACATTGTGTAAGAACCCCTGTCCTCATCCTCCCCCTCCTCAGAGAGACAGGCAGCAGGGGGGGTGAGGTGGGGGCAGTGCTGGCACGGCTACCAGGGAGAGGAGGTGTGGAAGAAAGGACAGCAGTGAAGCACTGAGCATCTTCCACCAACATCTCGGGGCTGGGGCATCACAAAGGTCTCCCAGTGGCTAACCCAAGGTGTTTTGCAGCATGTTGAGATGCTGGAGGCAACAGTGACCAAGAAGGCTTGACTGACCCAAGGCTTGGCCCACGGGACCTCTGCACCATCCTCCTTTTCCAAAGAGGGGGCAAATCCAGGTCTCAGCTGCTCTGAATGATGGGTGCTTGGAGCTGCTCTCTTGGTCCTTCTTCATAAAAGAGGTTGAAAGGAGGAGAGATGAAAGCCTGTAATCAATAATTTACCCCAGGTCTGATCATTGCTTGCCTTAAAAACAACATCCAACCATTGCAGCTTCACACAAATGTGCCCATCCAAGGCTCAAAGGTGTCCCCTGGTCAGAGACGGGAGGGAGGTGTCAGTGTTACTCAGCTTTCCAGATTTCCCATGTAGCATGGAGACTGGTGAGGATTTCTGGGAGCAGGTTGCATGCACATCTTCTGGTGCCACTCCTCCTTTGGTCTTCCTAACGTCTCCTCTGGACCTCGGCAGGGCTGTGAGCAACACCCAAGCAGTGATTTCTCCCCAAAGTTTTGCTATGCCTCTCTCCCTGGTGATTATCTATCTCCTCAGCTGCAGCACTGGGTTGTAAAACGTGCTGTGAGGGAAGCAGATCTGATTCTGGTTTTGGTGTGTAGCCTGCCACCTCCTCCTTACAATCCCTGTTTTTTTTTCCCCCTCCCACCCCTTTCTTTCTTCCGTGATCTAAAATAAAACCCATTTCACAGACAGCGCCAGCCTGTGAGGAAAAAACCAACTCAAAAACCCAACAACCCACAAGGTGCTGAGAATACTCCAGCTGGGTGTTTTTTCCATATCTATGAAGACGAGGTGATGCTGTGACAGCTGAAATACGGTGCAGCAGAAGCGACGTGAAAAGTTCAGTCTTTAAATCCTTATACGTGTCATCATTCCCTGGCTTTCCTGGTGTAAGTGGGACCTTTTCTGCCTTTCTTTTTTTTTTTTTCAACCTTAAAAAAAAGGGTCATTTCTGTGATACTGCGTTTCATTAAGGGTTCTGGGGAGGCCATTGTGGCCTCCATCAAAATACCGTCAAAAGTTGACCGTCAAAATACCAGTCGCTCCCCAATTACACGACGGCACTTGGCAGCGCCAAGAGAGTGAGAAATGAGATGCTCTCCTAGGAACAAGGACCCTTTTCAGTGTTGCTGCTCTGGGGCTGCAACAGACCAGCAAGGTCTTCACCTGGGGGTGCTGGTCGACAGGAGGCTGAACATGAGCCAGCAGTGTGCCCAGGTGGCCAAGAAGGCCAATGGCATCCTGGCTTGCATAAAGAATAGTGTGACCAGCAGAAGTAGGGAGGTGATTGTCCCCCTGTACTCAGCACTGGTTAGGCCACACCTCGAGTATTGTGTCCAGTTCTGGGCACCTCAGCACAAGAGAGATATCGAGGTGCTGGAGCGAGTACAGAGGAGGGCAACAAAGCTGGNTCTATGATTCTATGATTCTATTAGTAGGTTGTGGCAGACCACGCCAGGGAGAGCAGCCGGTTGACTGTTAAATTTGAAAGGTGTAAAAAATTGCCTCATGCCACCTCTTAATTGACCCAAAGGAAGTCAGAAACCAAGCTGGGCCAAGTAGTTTTTGAACAGGTTTCTTCGTGCTGAAAAATATATAGAGCTTGGGGTGGCCTAAAGCTTGAGAGTCTGGGTTTAGCTGGAGGAATGGCTGCTACTCACTGAAGCAGAGGAAGTGGAAAAGTTTCATTGAGGCTATTTCAGGGACCACGCTTGAACAATGTCTGAATGAAAATGAGGTGTTGAAGGTTTCAGTTTTAAATTAGGATTTTTAGGACTGTTTTAAGTAAAAGCAAAACGTAGCCAATTAAAATGCTAGAGTGACTTCACCCTCCAAAATTTCCATGTACGTGAGATTTTTGGGGCAAGAAAAAATAATCTGAAATTAAGTTTTCTAGTTAGCCTGGAGGATTTCATGGTCTTTCAGTCTGGCCATCTAAATTAAAAATCACTTAATTATTCACATAGTCTAGTTTCAAACTTGTTCTTTAATTTCAGTGAGGAACATATCTCACTGCTGGGTGGCTGTGGACAACACTTGAATCAATGTCCAGTAGGTTCCTTCTTCAAACAGAAGGAGGAACAGCCACCTCTAAGATGCTGCTGGTGCTCCAGATGGAGATACCACAGCCTTGATTAGTTGGCCCATGTTGTCAACATGTGGTTGCATTAAAGGGTATTTGCAGGATGAACCCCAGAATTGTCGACCTTGGTTGCCACCAGGCTTTCTCTGCAGGTGTCATAGGTCATCTAGGAAAGAGAACATGGCTCTAGGCCACTTGTATGAGGAGAGGAACAGGCACATGAGGACACAACTCGTTGGATATTAGAATTGGATATTAGGAACAGGTTCTTTACTCGGAGGGTGTTGGAACACTGGAACGGGATGCCCAGGGAGGTGGTTGAGGCCCCTTCCCTGGAGATATTCAAGGGGAGGCTTGATGAGGCCCTGGGCAACCTGGTCTGGTTGGGGGTGTCCCTGCTGACTGCGGGGAGGTGGGACTGGATGACCCTAGAGGTCCCTTCCGGCCTATGATTCTATAACTCATCTAATTTCAGATGGCTGAGGCCTGGAGGCTCCTTTCTGGGAATTTCATGGTGGGACAAGTGACCTGAAGTCACGTTTCTATAGGTCTACCCAACCTTTGGATGGCTCTCTTTTTTGTAAACAAGGTCAGCAAAAGTCAACCACACTTCTATTTATTTTTCTTTCCTAGGTTTTTTTTCTTTCTTTCCCATACATTTTTGTCCAAATAGGTAATAAGTGTTCCCACCTTAATTTCTTCCTATGTCCTTCAGACTCCAAGGTGGAGCAATTGGTGATGGACCTGTAGGGGTGTCCCAGTGATGTGTAAGGGTAGATAAACCTGACTGAAAGCCTTGCACGCCTGTAAACCTTGAAGACACCAGACTGATGCTTCCCTGACCGCTCTCCAGGCAGAGCTGGAGCCATTGAGCACAAGGAAAGACCGGACGCAGAAATCAATGCAGACATCATTTTATCATTAAAAAATTGTGCATTTCAACGAACAGCTGGCAGTTAGAACCACCCCCCCCACCATTCCACCTAATGCAGAAGATACACATCTTGAACCCAGACAGCTGATATTTCTAATGCCACGTATAATGACCTCCTAAGACTGTGCTTGTACTAACCTCCTGCATTCAGCTACCAAAGACAGGTCCACCCTGTATTCGGCTCCAGCTGATCTCAGAGAGAACCTCTTCCAAGGCATTATTTGCACTGAAAAGTCGTCATTGCTACCACTTGACCGAAAAATGCCTCTGCAAATCGACATGTGGGACATGAAGTGGTAATTTTTTTTATTAAAAAAAGTAAACAAAGAAGGATTTTAATGAGATTTTTTTTTTTCTCTTGCAAGATGTCCATGAAGAAATAAGGCTGTTTCTCTGCTAGTAAACTAAATGACATCGTGGCTGGTTGTCTTGTCTAGAGGCCACCTGAGAGTCTGGCCTGATTTCACCTTCAGTGCTGGACAACACAAGATTCAGCCCCCTGGCACAGCACTGGTTAACTTAATGGTATAGATAAAGCTCTAGTGCCTCAAATACTTCTCTCCTTATCCAAAAGAAATGACACTCAGTGAGCTTCAAAGTGGAGGAGAAGGCATCACCAAGGGGTTATGTACTATGGGAGATAGAGGACAACTCAGTTCCAGAGTCCCCTGCCAGTTCCCTGACCCAGTGTGGCTGTGAACTGCTTTGTGATGTTAATGTGTTCCTTCCATGGGCACCTGTGGAGGCAGGCAAAGTATTTAGCTTCTCTGGGTTGACCTAAGCACCCTGTGGAAACCCCAAGTCTTGAAGCCTCACTGCTCCTTCCCAGGCGTGACAGCATCTCATCGGCTTCTGGTTCACATCGTGTTTGGGAACCAAGACCTGGGTCCACCCTTCGCCCTCCTGAGAGGGGGATCCTGCAGGCTCACACACACACACACACACCAATTTATGCACACACACAGCTTGCAGACAGACACAGCCAGGTGTAGGCACGTCAACACAGCCACGCAGCTCAATGCTGGCTTGCATCTCCAGGCCTTGGGCTGGTGCGACGTGGAGTCACATCCACTCAGCCACCAAGCTCTCTCTTCGGGCACGTGGTGGAGAACTGAGCTGGGCTGGGGCAATGGTTTGAGGAGATTGAACTGCTCTGACATGGTCAGGAGAGGTGTCAGCGCAGGAAGGAGAACCCAGGGGCACCCACATTACCTCTAGACAGGCTGTCTTGGGTGCCAAGTGTCCCAAGATGGCCGTGGCTAGACTGCTTGTGTCCATGCCCTTGCTGGGCTACACCATACACGCATCTTCTGTGCCACCTACAGCTGCTTGCACTGAAAGGCAAGAAAAAAATACCATGTGTTTACTGGAAGTCCAAAGCTCACTGCAGCAACATTTCTCCCTTTAATTCCATAGTCACTCTGCGTATTCCTTACACAAAGGTCCCTTTTCTCCTCTTGAAGTTCCCTTCTATGATGGATGTGTGCTGCTACACAGGATCCAGGATTTGCTGGTGCTGCTGTCTGGGGCTGATTTCTCTGATATGAGATGTCTTGGATGTGAGTTACCTCCTTTGCCTTACTGCTCGTGGGGGTAACCACATGGTGTCCCGTGGCCATTGCTGACAACAAGATCAGGAACAGGTATTGCTCTGGGTATNGTTGGAAGAGACCCCTGGGATCATCAAGTCCAACCATCAGCCCTACTCTACTGTGAACAGGTATTGCTCTGGGTAAAACTTCTCGGGCACGCAGGTGACTTGCTGGCTGGCTGGAGTCTATATAAAAATATGTCCATGATACGTCCATCATCTATACCACAGGCAAAAATAAGTTCAAGCACACTGGACACAATGCAGCAAGTCAACACACACATCTTCTCACCATTCCTCGGGGTGGTGTACCCTTTTAACCCACGGTGCCTCACCTGCTGGGAGGTCTCTTTTCCACTGGAAATCAACCTCCCACCCAAAATAGCCCAGTGGACCCTGTGCTTGGGCCAGCAGAGGCTGATGATTGATGTCCATGGAGACATTCAGGGAAGAGGGTGACTGAAGAGACAGGTCCAGCCTGGGAGGAGGTAAAGGTGAAGGGAAAAGGGATTTTTCTTTCCTCTGCGGCTGATATTTGATGTCTTCTGATTTCTGAGTACAAACCACCACACTGGAGCTGCGTCAGTTATTTTGGGGGGAAGAAAAGGAGAAGGGACTTTGCAAAGGAGCAGGCTAAGTGCACATGTGGGGTTCAGATGCTCTCCACGCTTCCTGCATGCAGGTCCTGTCTTCTCCATGAGCATTTCTGGGCCATCTTAGTGCCCAGCCCTGCTGCTCTACCCTGCCACCAAGACCAGCTGTGGGTTTTCTGTTTGCTCCTGTTACCTCTGCTCCTCCTCGGCTTCTTTTCACCCAGTGGTCAGGCAGAGAGAGCTCTGGTGGTACCCAGTCCTCTCTCACTTTCTCCCCCCATCCTTCCCTCTTCTTCCCTCCTTCAGCACAGCGAGAACCGGCGGGAGTTGATGTTCATCTTGGTGACCCCGATGAGCTTCAGAGGTGTGGAGAGGCTGAAGGAGCTCACGAGGGGGAAGTCGCAAAAGAGGTCGGAGAGCTCGTCCCTCTCCTCCAGCTCGTAGGTGGCATCGTTGAGCATGCGTTGGTGCAGGTGGCAGGTCTGCTCGATCTTCAGCTTGTTGATGTCGCTACGGAGGCGCATGAGCTGCCTTGCCAGTTGCTGGTCCTGCAGGCGCATTTCTGCCTGAAACACAAGGCAGAGGGTGGGGAGGGAAGAGACTGTTGGCAAGGGTACAGAGAATTTGCTCATCATGCTACTCCCTGCTAGAAGTTGCACCAAACCACTGGAAATTGTGCACTAGGGTTGGGGTGGGGTACGTCAAGAAGAGTGTGGCCAGCAAGTCAAGGGAGGTCATCCTCCCACTCTGCTTTGCCTTGGTGAGTCCACATCTAGAGTACTGTGTCCAATTCTGGGCTCACCAGTTCAAGAAAGACAGGGGACTGCTGGGAAGGGTACAGCAAAGTGCTACGAAGATGACAAGGGGACTAGAACATCTCTCTTACAAGGAAAGGCTGAGGGACTTGGGTCTTTTTAGTCTGGAGAAGAGAAGACTGAGGGGAGATCTGATCACCACCTATAAACACTTAAAGGGTGGGTGTCAAAAGGATGGGGCCAGTCTTTTCTTAGTGGTGCCCAGTGAACAGACATGAGGTAACAGGCACATATTTGAACGTAGGAAGTTCCATCTCAACATGAGGAAGAACTTCTATCCTTTGAGGGTGGCAGAGCCCTGGAAGAGGCTGCCCAGAGAGGTGGTGGGGTCTCTTTCTCTTGGAGACAATCAAAACCTGCCTGGACATGTTCCTGTGCAACCTGCTCTGGGTGACCCTGCTCTGGCAGGGGATTGGACTACGCGATCTCCAGAGCTCTCTTCCAACCACTGACATTGTGTGGTTCTGGGATACGTAACTCATGTAGAGATGATAACCCAGTGGAAAGAACTGGGAGGGAGAAGGGGGTCTTCCAAGCCAGCAGTGCACCCAAATCAAATACCAGCTCAGGATGGTGAAATTTAGCGTTCAGGAGGTCTGTGCCTGCTCAGGCTTTTAGGAGTACCAGGAAACTGGAATTAAAGCCAGCTATGCCAAGGCCAAGGATGTTGGCTTAAGTATCCATCAGTGCAGGCTTCATAGCCTCCATCACATCCTTAAGCAAAGCCCAGGTTAATTTTATTCATAAAGGAGCAGCCATGGTGACAAGCAGCAATTAGAGATGGAAACGACCAGTTAAAAGAACCCCAGAGAACCCATCCCCAAATACTTGGCCTGGGTTTCCAGCCCACATAAATCAGAGATGATTCATGAATGGCAGCTGGGAACACAACTTTCCCCCATGGCTTATCTCACTTATTTGAAATGGTTCTTGAGATTGGACCTCCATGTTTTCCCACAGGAGAGAAAATAACTACCCCGCAGGCTATTGAGCTAAGTGTTTCTGAGGATTTTTTCCTCCCCTGGCATCTGACTTTGGAAGGTGGAAGATTCAGAAGTGATGAAAGAAAAGAGATGGGTTTTTTTGTGGGTTGTTGTTTGTTTTTTTTTTTTAATTCCAACTTGTAATTAAGCAGAAAATTTATTGCCACAGGATACTGGGAATGATGAAGGAAGGAGGTAAAGGCTCGGTGCAAGAATCAGCCTTTAGAACAGCAGATGCCGAGAAGAAAATCCCCGTGTCTCGCCCCACGTCCCTCCTCACACAAAAGCAACAAACCACAAGCCACAAAGAAAAGAGAGTGGTGGGAGCGAAGCTGAAGAGCTCTTAGCTCTTCAACCCTGTGGCTTAAATCTCTTGGTAGCTACTGGAGACAAGGAAGAAGCAAAACTAGGTGGAAAGCAGTCCTACATCTACCTCGATGTGGTGTCCTGCCTCTTTCCTTGGTGTTGCCCCCATCAGAGGACACAAACTGGCACTGGAAGGAGCCTCTTGGTACCAAGGCTCCTGATTTTGTTTTGTTTGGGTGTTTTCTTCCCTTCCCAATGGCTTTCTGGATATGTGCTGTCCTCACTGACTTCTCAGTGGCACGAGATGATGCCCTGAGCTTATCTCCAGCTGCACCAGGGAGCTGCCATTACCCTAAATCCATCCTTTACCTCACTCTTTTGATTTACATCCCTGGTTTCTTCACTCCCTGTGGCTTGAATGAGCTGAGAAACAGACCCAGACTCCACCTATAGCAATACATTAAATAGTGCAGCGCAACGAAGTCTCTCCACTCGATTGAGGGCAAGGTCCTGGCATCCTTTGAGCTGGGGCCAACTCTAATGGTTCCAAGCAATCCCCCACAGGAACTCTTCTTCAGGAGTTAACACAGAGGAATTCATCCTCAGGAGGCATTTGGGATACAGCCACTTTGCCTGGATTTTAACATCATGGATGTGGCCAGACCACACCAGTTTGCCTCCAGGCCTGCAAATGAGCTGTTTGGTTTCCAAGTGCAGATGTGGCTCTGGAGGTGGGAGGGGATAAATTCATTCCTGATCTGGTGGCTCCGACATAGAATCATAGAATGGTTAGAGTTGGAAGGGACCTTAAAGATCACTGAGCTCCAACCACCCAGCCCTGGGCAGTGACACCTCCCACTAGACCAGGTTGCATGAAACTGCAGAAGGGAAGGGAGGAGAGACAATTCCCTTTGGGAGGCTCTGCAGGTGGCCCTTGTATTTCTTCATGAGAACTTTCCAATGTCTGATGCAAGGACTGCCAACCAGAGCAGCCTCAGGGACGCTCCAGCCTGTGGCACAATCCCTTCTCCTCCAGGCAATTCCTCCAAAGATGTTGGGATTGGCCCCTGAAGCATCAATAGCCTCACAGCAAGGAGAAGCAGCCATTTCAGGAGGTTGAAGGGCTTGGAAGGAAGCCTGGCTTCTCTCCAGCTGGTTTCTGTGGCTGTCGGGAAGCCCTTTGCAATGCTGTGCCCAGAGCCCAAGCTGAGAGCTGACATGAGTATAATGAAAGTTAATCCAAGCCAAGCGAGGCTTTTCTCATTCCTGCACCATGGAAGCACCCTGGAGGACCTTGCCTGGTGCTCTCTGCCAGCAGTCGGACTCCAGCTCGGTTGCCTGGAGAGGATTAAGTCACTTTTGTACAAACCTCAGAGTGAATCTCTCCCTCCCAGAACCTCTCTGGAATTGCTAGCAGGGTTGCAGCCATTTACCTTCTTCAAGAAGGTAAACGCCCCCAGTGGAGACCACTTGGCAGGTTTTTCTTCTCCCACATGAGTTGCAATGAAAAAAACCACCTTATTTTGTTTATATTTTTCCCTCTTTCACAACAAATGCTGTGACTTGCCAGTTTATTGGGAAGACAATCGTGGGTTTTATTGAACTGACCCTCGGTTGCTCTTTCTTGTCAGTTTATCAAGCTGCGTAAGAAATGTCAACAAACGCTTTCATTTAATGCTTTGAGGAATGTGGGACTGAAAAAAGGGTTTAAAAATTAATTACGAGGCCACTGTGGAGAGGGATGGGAGTTGGGGATTGCTATGCTTCCCTTGCAAGCCAGCTTTCTGCTTTTTGACCAGTTCTTGCTTTCCCTGTCTTTTCAGGAAGCTGTCTTGATTTCGTGCAAGCTGGAAGACAAAGCTCTCCAGGCCATGTCACAGAATCACAGAATGTCAGGGATTGGAAGGGACCTTGAAAGATCATCTAGTCCAATCCCCCTGCTGGAGCAGGAACACCTAGAGCACATCACAGAGGAACACGTCCAGGCAAATTTTGAATGTCTCCAAAACTTGCCTTCAGGTTCTCAGCCTCCAGTCACCCTTCTTTCCTCCATAGGACCTGCTGACCCTGAGTTTACCAAGCCAGCCACACAGCACACCCATCTGTAGGGTGTGCACAATGTGGCAGGAGGCAAACCCACCAACCATCTCCATTGACCACCTTAGACCCTACCTGGCTGTGCTATGGGGCTGAACAAGGAAGCAGTGGTGATCTATCAGAGGTGCACCATCAGCCAAGGCTTTCCCAGGAGATTAAAGCCCTCTTCTGCCCTCCAGGAAAGAAAGGTAGATGGGTGAAGAACAAAGCCCAACAATGGTTAACGGGTAATGTACATAGGCAGGAGATGGCACAGGGGTACCGAGGACAAAGTCCACTTGCAAAGGAAAAGCCTGGCACTGCAGCATTTGAATGAGACAAAGGGACATCTCAGTGTGCTTACACAGGAGAAGAGCACATCATTTCTCAGATGTTTCTGCAGCGCACAGAAATCCATAACCAGCCCACTCTGTCTCCAAAACAAGGTGGCTGCACCCAAAATGCTCCTTGGGGATGGTCCTGTTCTGTGATAACTCCTAAACTGAGCCCAGGTTCTAGCAATTTAACAGTACAGGTGCTCAGGTGTTCTCCTTCCACTGCTTTAAATACAAGTACAGAAAAATCCTTCCTGGACCTGCATTGTAGCAGAGGACTCCCGGTGTAGTCTCTATCACCATATCCATGATCTAGACTCCTTCTCCTCCTTGCCACCCCCCAACAACCACACAGCAACCTGCAACAAGGCTCATGTCAACACTGATTTGGTGTCACGTTGTTGTGTACATTCACTGAAGGCTTTGTTCAGCCAGTATCAGTGTCCCAAATGGAGACAATAGCTGGTGGCACCAACAGGACATGGGCGTTTTACAGTTTCCCAGGAGAGAGCATCAGACATTTGTGTCCCTTCTCAAGAGCCTTTCCTGGATCCTGGTTCCCACACCTCAGATTTCACTGCCAAACATTGGGGAATTTGAGACAGAAAATGTATTTTCCTACTAGGACAAAGTCAGAACCATCCCCCAAGATGTTCACAGCAGAGCTCTGTTCTTTAACCACATTCAGGAGGAAGAAGGCTTTGAGGGCTCAGTTTTGGAACTTTGTAAACGCTTGTCCTGGCAAATTTCAAAAACAAAGAGGAAAAACACAGTCTGAGCACTCTGGTCTTTGGGTCTGTCACCATGCCCTGCCTGCTGATGGCTTCACTTTCAGCATTGATGAAGAACAGCCACGCTTGGCAGCGCAAAGGCAAACACAAGGGCGAAGAAGAGGCAGGAGGAGCTGGGGAGGGAAATGTTCCAGCCTTGGGGCGGTTCAGCACATGCTGAGTGCTGCAATTCACTCACACACCTACACAGAGCCTCTCTCGGCACGAAAACAAGAGCAGGAGTTTCACACGTCTGAATAAATCAGCTTCTCAGGGCCAGGTTCCCAGCAGGTCCCAGCTGACACGGCTGGCTGGAGCTCGGTGGGCATATGTCAGCCCTATCAACCAGGGCCAGGACTTGACGTGAAGAAATCAGGTCCTGGGACAGGTCACGTGGGGTGAAAGACCAAGAACAGCAGATGCACAGCAAAACCTTGGGTTTGCCCTTCAGTTCTGAACAGGAGGAGCCAGGACCTGGCTGAACCTGAACCAGGGACAGGAAGGCAAACTCCTTGCAGCATTGGAATGACCCCTTTTGAGGGAGCTGGGAGCAATGCTTCATGTTTAACAAGTAACTTTAAAGCTGGGTGCTTCTGAACTCTCACTTCACAGGCAACCAACCCATACCATGGCCTGTTTTGTACCACTGTGGCCAAGGGGAAGCTTGGGCTTACACACCCTACTAAATTTGCTTTGCTGCCTCTACTGTTTTTAGCTGGGACAGAGCCCATTGGGAAGAGTCCCCAGCAAGTGCAAACTCCTGAAGCTCTAACTGTTTGGCAGGGTGCTAACTGGTACAAAGTCAAGACCATGCTGGAACCACACTATTGAAATAACCCAGCCTAAACAGACTGGTAGCTGTGATGAGGGTTGCACGGTGCGGGTGATGGAGCTGCACACCCTGAATCATCTTATTTGGTTCAGTAAGGACACGGGCTTTTGCCCTTTCGTTGGATAGATGAAACCTACTTAGCCTAAAGTGACTTCTCATGGAGGAGAATTCACCCTGCAGCAGAGGACAGCAGGGTGGAGGCAGACTTCACCCCAGCAGTGACAACTGGATCATTTTTGGATGATCTTCAGAAAGCTGCCTGGGACACTCACACTTGCCTGAGGTGGGGCTGGGTTGCGTGGTGCTCCCAGGCCTATGGTCTCCTGCATTAAACTACACCAGAAGGCTTGATTGCCCACTAACAGTGACCTTACCCAAGGCGTGGAGTTCTGCCCCCTTGCCTGGCTGCTGTCTGAGGGATGCTGCCCTCTCTGGCCTTGGCTCCAGCCTTTAAATACATAACCTTTGGTATAAACCCACCCTACTCTGCAGCCATCCCAACTGCTTTAGTACCACAACACGGGGATAAAGAAGGAGAAAAAATCCTGCCTGCGTGGGGATGTGTGGAAGCTTGTTCCTTTCTTCAAAGGGAATCTGGGTTTCACCCTTGAGATGTAATGTGAAATGCACCTTTTTGTGCCAGCGTCCTGCTGTGTGATGGCCTCGCTGGGTTCTCACTGACTGCTGGCAGCTCTTACCCAAAACCAGTGCCTCTCACACAGCTCTTTAGCTGTGTGGTCAGTCAAATGCAAGCTCTCTCTTTTTGGGGAAATGGTTCTAAATTACATGAGTCAGATCCAGAAAGGACTGGTATAATTAAGAGGCAAGAAAATGGAAAGTGAGGAACAATTAGGGTTTGCTTTGCCCTTTTTCTTCTCCAATTTAAAGTTTTAGTTTTCGTCAGATGGTGGTTTATATACCACACCCTAGTCTAAAGGGTAGAACTGAACTCTGAGACAATTTATACTTCCATCCTGGGCAGAAACGAAAAGAAAAACACCAAAACTTCTAAAACCTGGGCCTCCAAGAAAGAAAATCTGCTTCTCGCTGTCTTTGGGCATCTTGAAACTTGCGATTTTACAACTGTATCACAGATGCAAGCACAAACCCAAATTCAGGTCTCGGATTTGGAAGTGAGATTCTCCAGAGCGCCGAGTGCTTTTAGGAGATCAGCTCAAAAAAGCCCATTTCCGATTGTCCAGGATTCCTGAAAGCCCTGCACTTGCCTTGTGGAAGCTGTGGCCCTGAGAAATGTCTCAGCCTCCAAAATTCTGACATTGAGAACAACCTCTGTAAATAATTTCTCTAGAGATCGATCTGGCAGGGTGAATACAGCAATACAACAAAACGTTAACAAATAAATGTTATCTGAAGGAAAAGCCACAGATAATTTAAAAAAACTATTATCATAGAATTGTTTGGGTTGGAAAGGACCTTGAAGATCACCCAGTTCCAACCTCCCTGCCCTGGGCAGGGACACCTCCCACCAGATCAGATTGCTCAAAGCCCCTTCCAACCTGGCCTTGAACCTCTCCAGGGATGGGGCAGCCAAAGCTTCTCTGGGCAACCTGGGCCAGGGTCTCACCACGCTCACACCAAAGAAGTTCTTCCCCAGATCTCATCTCCATCTCCCCTCTTTCAGTGTCAAACCCTTTCCCAACATCCTATGTCTCCCCTCCCTGATCAAGAGTCCCTCCCCATGTGTCCTGGAGCTCCTTTAGGGACTGGAAGGGGCTCCAAGTTCTCCCTGGGGCCTTCTCCAGGCTGAACCCCCCCCAACTCTCTCAGCCTGTCCTCACAGCAGAGGGGTTCCAGTCCTTGCAGCATCTCTGTGACCTGCTCCGGTTCCGCTCCAACAGGTCCAAGTCCTTCTTATGTCGGGGGACCCAGACTGATTCACTGTTGTGCATGAGACTTTTCCTCAAAGATTTTCAGAGCCCATCAGAAGCAAAGCATTTTCGTAGAACCATTTGCATCTGGACCTCAAGTGATGTCCCAGCCCTCTGGGACCCTGTTGCAAACATTGCTGCTGTCAATACAGTTGCAAATATGGGGGACTCATGAGTGGGACCCACTGGCAGACTTGCAATTAGGCAACAGAGACAAAGCCACGTGGCATGAATTATTTCCAGTCATATGGGCTAAATGATAAAGACTTTTCATTCCAGGGAGGAGAAGGGAAGGATCACTGGAAGTGTGGTTTTGGTGTCTGCATGCTCCTGTGCCTGTGGGGAACACTGGGGCCCATTCTCCAACCCTGAAAACAGCTGCCTTGATCTGGTCGTGTCACTCCTACTGACCTCCTAAGACATCCAGAAAAGATGTTCTGCATCAACTCTGGTTCCTGGGAATTATCCCCATGCTGTGCTGACTTTTGAGCTGGGCTGGGAGCTGCTTGGGTCAGCACTAGTTGGACCAGCCCAAATTTGTGCCAAATACCATGATAGCAACACAACTTACAAAAGGATGAACTTCCAGCACCCGTGGCCTATCTCTCTGTATTTTCCTAGTGTTTAAGTGTAGCATTTTTGTCCTGTCTTCCTCTCTGTGAAACTACCAGTTCAAAACCACCAAAAATAAACATCTATGTAAGACAGAGCCCAAGGTTGGGATGGGAGGATAAGAATATAGACTGGTTTCTAATGAAGCAGCAGCCAAGATGAACCCGTAAGAGCTGGTGGAGGGGGGTGGTTGTGTCAGAGAAGGTTCTGCCATCATGCACGCAGCAGAAAAAGGAATATTATTCATTAGATATTACATTGTCAGAACAAGGGGTTTCCACAGCAGTTTGAAACACAATTAGGCACTTGGTCTCACTTGGTGCAGAAAGGACTTGGGGGAAGCAGGATATTACAAGACCTTATGTTATGAGTGGGGGGAAAAGGGGGATTAGGCAAGTCTTTGGAGTTTCTAATAGTCATTAGAATTGCTAATAATTGCTAAATGCAGTGATCAGCATGAAATCTCCCTCTGAAGGGATTCCCAAAGCACCATCAGCCACAAAGGCAGGTCCAGGGGATGGATCTAGTCCTGCTTTCTTCTTACAGCTCTGACAAAGAATCTCTTTGAGGTGCTCATCAGAGAAGGGCTACTGCACCAGCAGTGCCCACCTCTTCATGGTGTATTCATACCTGCTGTATTCCCCTGAGTATTGAGATATAATTAGGGAAGCAGAAAAGGGGGCAAATTGCTGGCAAGTCCTAATGAGTGCAAGTGACAATATTTCCCCAGCCTGCTGGATCCCAGCAGGGATGCTCAGACTCCCCCACCTTCTTCTCTGAGGTGATGGATGCTCTGGCATTTATCTTTTCCCTTCCCTGGGCTGCTTCTGTTCCCCACCAACCACAGAAAATGCAATGATTGATCGATGCCTTTCCACCTGGGGCTGAAAGCAGATAGGAACAAGGAGTTGCTTGTTTCCTCCTTCTTCCCCCCCTTCCCCCCTACCCCTTGAAAAAGTGTGCTAGTTAAAAGGGACAAGAAACCACTTACCAGTTCTTTTCTGAGCCACGTCAAA
The DNA here is from genome assembly GCA_013400555.1 of Jacana jacana. NCBI lineage: Eukaryota > Metazoa > Chordata > Aves > Charadriiformes > Jacanidae > Jacana > Jacana jacana. The sequence continues at coordinate 42,971 of VZTM01015171.1, read as the reverse complement.
GCTTCATCGATGCTCTCAAAGCCACCTATTCTCCCTGTGGTAAGAGTCACCTTGTCCTGGACAGGGTTCCCATTGAGATGCAGCTGCACCTTCCTCAAGGGAACAGCCTCCCCCATGGCCTTTTTGGCCTCGGTTACCTCTTCCTCCTCCTCTCCCGCTGGCTGAGGGCTCTTCCATGCCTGCTCCTCCAGCTTTGCCTTCCACTCCAAGTAGGATGGGCGCCTGGTCTCCAGTCTCAACTTCTCTGTCAAAGCCTTGAGGCTCCTCAAATGGTCATCAGGAGGAGCAGCACCTCCAGAGCCAGTATCTGCACCATCCAGAGCCTCTTCTATTTGGATTTTGGGTAGAGACATCCTCTCTGGGAGTCAAACACCATAGGGATGTGCTGAAAAAGGCAAAGGATGGAGGCGGGAAACCCTCAGGGCTGCACCAGCTCCTGTGGTGTGACAGACACAGCCCCCCAGAAGACAGCCGTGGTGGTGGTGGCCCCTGCTTAAGCACCACTCTAGCCCTGGATGAGCACCTAGAAGAAAAACAGAGTTGGTTTCCAGTTTGAGGAGGAAAAGGGAGTGAGAAGGGAGAGAGGGTTCCCGCTGCAGCAGAGGGAGCGAGGGCTTTGGGAGAGGCACAGTGCCAAGGTGCTCCTGGGGAGTGTTACCTCATCTCAGCTATCTGACTGCTTTTGGGGCAGGAACAGACAGGCTCAGGCTTTTAGGAAAGCTCTGGTTACCTACATCTCCGGTCTTAACTCAAGGGGCCATGAAAGGGTTGCCAAGGAGGCCAGGACACGTTAACAAACCCCCTCTGGAGACAGAAGGAGTCCTCTGTCCTCTGTTACTGGGGTTGGGGTGTCTGCAGGCACTGTTGTGCTGGTTTCCTGGCTGGCAAACCTACATCTTTCCACTTTGGCAAAACAGGACCAGGTGAAGTAAGACAATCAAACTTCTTCCAAGAACTTGAGCCAAATGGAGAGCTGGGAAAAATGGTTGCAGCCCCCCCTCCCCCCCCCCCCAAAAAAGGGAAAAGGTTTGCTAAAAAATGGTCTAGGTTTGCTAAAGGTGACAGTCTGCAGCCATAAGAACTACCTCCCTCAGGTCCAGCAGGCTCAGGGCAGGAGCATGGTCCTCAGCCAAGAGTGGCCAGAACTACCCTGGGGTGCTGGCATGGTCTGGGTTCAGATACCAGAATTCAGGAACACTTGGACTTGTGGTTTCCACCACTGGGCACCACATCCAGTGAGAACTATCCCAATGGTCCCCTTGAAAACCCCCTGGTGAAGGGCTAGCACAGGGGAGCCAGGAGCTTCCTCCCCACTTCTCCTCCTGTCACCACATGTGGGCTCCAAGAAGCTGTGCCCAAAGCTGGTCTACCAAACCACATGGGACTTGGAGAGACAGAGGACTCCAAGAACTCTGCAAGAGTTAAGCTCAGGCAGCTTCTGCATTCATTTGCCGGTAGGATCAGATAAGAGACTTTCTCAAGGTCGTATGCTCATCTATGGCTGAGCTAGGAACAGATCCAGAAGCTCTCCTCTACCACGTCAAACACAAAACAAAATACTTCTTTGCCTGCCTGGTAACATGCCCAGAAAGACCAGCCAGGATGGATGCATCTTTCTAAGTGGATGCACTAAAACCACAGCAATACGAATTACTCAGCCTTCTTTTTCTTTCCCCTGCTATTTGTGCCCACGAAGACGGGTGGCAGCTCTGAAATCCAGACCGTAATTACGCCTCCCCAACCTTTTCAGCCAGAAGATTCAATTTTAAATAAACAGCAAGAGAAAGCAAGATTTATCCCGCAATTGTGCACGGGCACCCGACGAGGAGTTGATAATATACACACACAGACAGTCTGGGGGTGGAGAATTAGTCATGTTGTGGTCTTGTTCCTGCTCTTATTTATGTTAATGAGAGTTTTACGGTGAGAGGGAGCACCCACAGATACTCTATCAGGTTGAAGCCAACAGCTCTCGTGCCCGGAGCAGCAACGATTTTCCTTCTTTCTGATGAAAAAATAGGCCACGTGGAAGGGGGAAAGCAGAAGGCTGCCCTGTCAGGTCCTGCACCAGCTCTTGCACGGATGCTCTGCAGGGCAGAGGGGATGCTGACGATTTTCACTTGCCCCCAGCTCCAGCCTGCCAAAATCAATAAAGGAAAACACCCACCAACTTTAAAGATCTCACCTCCAAGCCTATTATTATTAATAATAATTATTAATATTATTATTATTAATAATATTCTGTCCATTGAGGTGGAAATTGCTAGGGGTGGCCAAAAGCAGCAGCCCAACAGTCTGCTGCATCTCCACACTGGGCTACTAGTTTTGATAACCCCTGACAAAGATGTTATTGTAAGGCTGACTTTCCTGAAGGCCACAGCTACAAAGCAGAGCCCCTACAAACTCCTTAGTCCTGTGTGTAAAATCCTCAGGGTGGAAAACACCCTTACTATTTGCACCCTGGGTAGAGCCCAATTAATATGTAGAGCATCAGACCCCAAAAGCACAAGAGCAGCTCAGAGCACCCCCTTTGCCACAGCCCCACTTCCCTCTCCTCCTCCCCATTGCTGCCTCCCAGCAGCTGGGGAGAGATTTGACTCTTCTGCCCCACAAACAGCGTTGATCCAACCCATCCTTCACCACCCCCCCGCCCCAGGCACAACACGAAGCTTCTCATTCTTCTCTGTAGCAACACCCCTAAACAGCCACAGCAGTTCCCCAGCCCCATCCAACCCCTAAAACGACAGAAAGGAGCCACCTCTAATTTCCTACCGATATCTCAGCCTTCAAGATTAAAGACCTGCTGTAGAAGAAGAGATCTGAAAGCAGTAAGCGTGTGAAAAATGCCTGTGTGCAAGGCTGTAACACAAACCTCTTTACTGCCTGAGAGCTCCCTAATTCCCAGGAACAAACCTGGCTCCTGGCTCAAACCTCGAAGGCTCAATTTCTCCCCCAGGCTGGTCTGCACAAGGGTGTTTAAGTGATTAACCCTTGATTTGTCTTCATTATCACACCTGCCAGTCTCAGGAGGTTCATGCTGTGCCTAATTAGTGGTTACAGGAGTTTAGCGCTCAGATGGGGTTAGGGTCTGCTCCCAGCTCATTAAGACCCATTGCTCAGGGGTTTCTCCCTTTGCTTGCACAAATCCTGTCAATAATGAAGGCACGGGACACATTGGGTCACCCAGACAACAGAAAACCATTGATTTTCTTTGTTAGGTTAGGTTTCAATGGGAGAATCATAGCATCATTCAGGTTGGAAAAAGACCCTTGGGATCATCAAGTCCAACCATCAGCCCCACTCTACAAAGTTCTCCCCTACACCAGATCCCTCAACACCACATCCAATCTACTCTTAAACACAGTCAGGGATGGGGACTCCACCACATCCCTGGGCAGCCCATTCCAGTGTCTGACCACTCTTTCTGTGAAAAATTCTTTCCTAATGTCCAGCCTACCCTACCCTGCTGCAGCTTGAAAACATTCCCTCTCCTTCTATCACTAATTACCTCTGAGAAGAGACCAGCACCAACTTCTCTACAATGCCCTTTCAAGCAGTTGTAGAGAGTGATGAGGTCTCCCCTCAGCCTCCTTTTCCTCCAACTAAACAGTCCCAGCTCCCTCAATGGTTCCTCATAAGATTTATGCTCCAGGCCCTTCCCCAGCTCCGTGTCCCTCCTCCGCACTCACTCCAGCACCTCCAGATCTCTCTTGTGCTGAGGTGCCCAGAACTGACACAAGACCCAAGGGGTGGCCTCACCAGTGCTGAGCACAGGGGGACAATCACCCCCCTACTTCTGCTGGTCACTCTATTTCTTATGCAAGCCAGGATGCCATTGGCCTTCTTGGCCACCTGGGCACACTGCTGGCTCATATTCAGCCACTTTTCCACCAGCACCCCCAGGTCCTTTTCTGCCAGGCAGCTCCAGCCACAATTCCTCCAGCCTATAGCGATGTATGGGGTTGTTGTGGCCCAAGTGCAGGACCTGGCACTTGGCCTTGTTGAAGCCCATGCCATTAACATTGGCCCATCTATCCAATCTATCCAAGTCCCTCTGTAAGGCTTCCCTATCCTCGTGCAGACCAACACTCCTGCTTAACCTTGTGTCATCTGCAAACTGCAAATCTGCAAAGACAGTTTAACTGACCCTGCAAGCTGTAATGAGAAGAGATTAGCAGAAACACACAACCAGGATGGAGAAACAACAGGACTGTCAAACTGGGTTGGGTGTGAAGTCCTACCAGGCCAAGACTCAGGGAGCTAGCATGCCCCAAGGCTTGTTTTTTGCATGCCTGCAGGTCAGCAATGCAAGTCCTGCTCTCCCTCCCATGCCAGGCACACCTTGCGAAGCTCATGGCTTGTCCTGTGCTCTGAGAAACCAGGTCCAGCGGCACAATCTGCCACCACAGCTTCTCACTGTGGCTGTTCCTCCAGCCCTGAGGCAGACGGAGAAGACCTGTCCCCATCATGCACCCTCAGACGTGCCTGCATGTCAATCTGAGCAGGGGATTGGGAGATTGTCCTGTTTTGCCCCCTGATGAACATGGTGTGACAGGGCAAGGAGGCAAGGGGGAGGTGTACATGGGTGTGAGATAAAGATTTGCTGTATCAACATGGATGATGGAGAACAATACAGTCAGATGCTCTTCATGGTCAAAAGGGAGGTTGTGAAAAACATGATGGCAGGCCCAGCCTTTTCCCCTGCGGGAGTTTTAAGTGCCTGAGGAGGTTTATGCTCCTCTGCCTTCCCCACCAGCTCTCTGTGCCCTGGTCAGCTCTGAACACGAGGAATTCACAAAGCAGCCTTGGTTGGTACGTACTGGACCAGGGAGGCACAAGTCCAGCCCGTTCAATTCAGGGTTGTAAATAAGGGCACACGGTGCTTTGGAAGGTCACACGCTGGGGAGAAAGAGGTCTAGGAGGAGAAAGAAAAAAAAAAGAAAAAGGAAAAGGAGAAAAAAAAAGGGAGAAACACTCAGGATGGAAACGAGAGGGGAAAAGCAGAATAAGTAAAACTATCAGCCAGGACAGGAGGTGGAACGTTATTCAGGTGAAACATTGTCCCTTCAGTCTTCCTAGGGGAATTCAGGTTATTGTAAGACCGATTTTTATTGCAGAGGATCCACAGTGATTGCAAGAGTCCACATGACTCTGCTCGTCCAGTTTCTGGGAAGAAAAAAAGAGCCTCAGTATGAGACAAAGCCCAGGCTGAGGGAAACCTGAATGCAGGATGAAGAGGCACTTGTGGTTCAGCCTGTTAATGACCTTCAAAAAGCACTTCAGCCCTTTTTGTGCCTCAGTTTCCCTCTCCTTGAGTAGGCAGTTCATGTATCTGGACTTCAGGAAAAAAAAAGCTTTTGAGGATCTTCAGGGATGTACAGAGGTTCACCTTGTCTGGGTCCCCAAGCTCTGACTATAACCAGGGCAGGGACACCCTTTATGATCCACAGAGGCTGGGGTGCATCGGTGTCACCCCTGGGGACCATACAGACACCCCTTGATCCTACAAAAGCAAGCTCTAGATTAAACTGCACCTGCATCATGGAGCTCTGCAGGTACCTGGTGGTTGAGGAGGACCCTGTGCCTGGAACGGTGGGCTGAAGAAACCCCAAGGAGGGTGAGAGGTGGAGGGGATATGATGCCCAGCATGCACAGCCCGTGCATGGAGAGCTGTCTTTTGCTTTCCTCCTCAGCACAGCTATCAGACAGGGGTGGGGTAGGGGTGGCTGACACCCCTAGGAGGTCTGCGGCAGGTTGGCAGCAGCGGGGCAGCGAGGAGGAGATGCCTGAGCAAGGGGGTTGCCATAGCAATGGAGTAAGAGAGGACTCCGGCTGCTGCACAGCAATGGGTGGAGGCTCCCGACCATCCTCTGGTGGATGGAGGCTCCTGACCATCCCCTGGGCAGTGGAGATGCAGAGGAAAGAAAGATCCATCCAGGCCAACGCCGTGTCTCCCTGGATGCTGCGGGTTCCCTTTCAGGCAGGCTGCACATCAATAACTCCATTCCCCCTGCCAAAAACAACCTCACTCTAGGAGAGGAGCTGCTGTGCTGCAAAGACTTTGGTGAGCTCAGGCTCCTCCACACCCTGGGGTCCTCTACCACAGCTCCCCCAAACAGCACAGGGTCCTACAGAGATGAAGAGCAAATCTCTCCCCCGGCCATCCCACCGACTCAGAGGATACCCCGGATCCCTGAGGTATGTTATCCAATATTTGGCAAACTGATCCCTTTCTGCAGCAACTGAAAATTGCTCCTGCAGAAAACCGACCTGGTTCCCAGATGCTTTCCTCAACCTGTCCTGAAGTGACCTACAGCCTCCCTTCCCACAAAAGGAGAAGACACCAGCAACCTGAGGATCTGCCTGACCCTGAAGCCGGGACTCCCTCCAGGACAGAGGTCCCTGCTGAAATTGGTGCCATCAGAGGCATACTCTCTGCCTGCTCAGCACAGTTGGTGCAGGGTGGAAGAGGGTCATACAAGGCTGGAGAGGACACAGCAGAACCTCCAGCCCTCAATTAGCGCCCACTGGACAAAGTGCCCACAGGGACATCTTGGCCACACTCTTATGGGCTGTTAGGTTCTTCCAGGGATGAGATGAAGACACTGAAGTGACCAAGCTGGGCATCATGAGCTCAGGTCCAGGTCTGGTGACTCTTCCTTCAGACTACCTTGCAGGGCTGCCTGCATTAACTCTGTCCCCTCACACACACGCAGCCCAACTTCCAGCCTAACCCATGCTAAAGCTCAGGGAGGAGACCAAGTTCCTGTCCCTGGATTGATCCACAATGCAATGTCCTTGGAGAGGTGGTCACAGAGCTGCCCCAGGCAGGGGGGCAGGTAGGACCCAGCTTAACGGAATCCTGAGTGCACCTGGAGATTCCTGTCCATTTATTGCCACAAAAATGCCCCAAACCTCAGAAGACCTCCCAGACAGCTTGGATGCTAAGGTCAGCAGCAGAGGAGCAGCCTCTCCTGCTGCTTCAGCCCTTTAGATGTGGACATGGCATTCACGGATAGATGGGGCAAAGAAGAAGGGCTTTCCATGCAGGTATGACCTGAAGCAGGGTGAGGGCTCACCCTGGGACATCCTACAGCCCAAATGACCCCCAGACAGACCCCCAAACACCGAAATGAAGGGAAGAGGGTAGAGGAATGGGTGATTGCAGGCAATCCACCAGCTTGACAAGTGCAGAGACAGCAGGGGACCAGTTTGCACTCCCTGCCCTAAGGCATTTCTCCAGCATCTAGTAGAGACAGCACCTGCTTCAATAAATCCATCTGTCCCTTCCTATCTACCTACATCTCATCCCTCCTGCCTCTGCTGCACAAAATCAAGCAGGCTCCTCGCAAGGAAGCAGGATGGAGATTGCTGCCTGCTTTAGATGGACCCTGGCAGCTCCATTTTCAGGGCAGCTCAGCTCCCGTCCATCTGCAGATTTCCAGAGGTTGGGTGGAAATCCTGCCTAATGATGGGCACTGCCAGATGGCTGGCATCCCCCCAAACCAGTCTTGCAGTGAGTGGGAAGCATTTGCAAACTGGGAAGCTGGAGGGTGTGTGTGGTGGGGGGGTCATCACTCTCAGCCCATCAGCCAAAACCAGGTATAATTACTCTTAGAGGGAAAGGGATCAAGCCACTGCAGCAAAAGCAAGTTCATAACCTCTTGGTGAAGACACCTCATCCACCCTGGTCATCTTCTGGTAAGGTCTCTTGAGATACAAAGGGAGCCATGGGTGATGATGATGATTAGGGTTGCTTCTCCATGCACTGCCCCAAGGTCCTAGCGGGTCTTGGAACATAATCCTGGGGGGGGCATGTCTAACCTGTCCCAGGATATGCCTCTGAAGGACCTGTGGCTTGGCAGAGCCAGTTCCTTCTCTTATTTCCCCTGCTGCCTTGCCAAGCACGGCCACGTTTCAGCAAGGGGAGAAGAGCAGAGAGAGCAAGCAGGGAGCTCTGCACCCACAGAACCAGGGTAATGCAAAGGGCTGAGACTCCTTGGGAACGAGCCAGGTCAGGCTGAGAAATGCTCTCTTCCAAGGAGATGGGTGCAGGGGGTTATTTTCCCCCTAAATGCAGCGTGGAAGGCAGAAGGGTATATTTTCAGAAGTAAAAACAAAAGCCAACCCAAAACCCAAACCACCCCTTTTCTGGCTTTGCTGGGCTTCATTCTGCCCAGTGCTGAGCTTACCCCTCCCAGTCCCCAGCAGAGACAAGCTCCAGGGTCAGCTCCTGTAAGCAGACCCCTGAGGCTCTACGTGAAAGTGATGGTGGTGGTGGTGGTGATGGGGAGAACAGGGTCAGTTCCCCCACCCCGGGGGCGATCCCCTAATCCCCTTTACATGCTCCCTGTCCCATCTAATTACCCGCCTTGGCAGCCGCCCCAGTGATGATCAGAGAAGCTCTGTACTCAGACCTGCCTTCTCCCAGGGCTGAGCTGCACTTTGCTATTTCATATCATTTAAGGCCAATTTTCTTTCCCCCTCCTGCAGTGTCTCTGCTACGTTTTGCAAACACCCAATGGCTGCGGAGCTATTCCAAGCCCAGAGCCCAGGAGAAGCCAGCTCCCTCCTATTTTGCTTTATTTTTGATTTGAGGTTGGGGTTGGGGTTTTTTTTTTTGGTGGTTTGTTGGGTTTTTGTGTGTGTGTGTGTGTTGTACAGATCTCCCCCCGTGAATAGGTACCGCTGCAATGGGTGTCGGAAAGCGGAGGGGATGGGAGATGCCTATAACAGCGACAGCCCCACCGTGCTGAAATGATGGCTGGCGGGGAGAACACCCTGAGCAGCCAAAACCAGGCTTTTTCCCACTGAAAAAGTGGGTTGTCGTCTGTAGGATACTGGGAACGCGTGGACAAAGGCTGGACACGGACCCTCACTGGGAACAAGGCAGTTGGGGGGTGTCTGTCTGTCCATCCCCCGCCCCACACCAACCCATTCCACCGTGATCCCTGATGTAGAAAAGCTCTGAAGGGCTGAGAGGTGCTAAATAACACTGGGAGAATCCCAAGGAAAATAGGGAGGGGTCTCTTTAGCCCCGGGGGGGGGCGAGTGCTGGCTGTGGGAGAGGTGTCAGTCTGCCTGGACTGGAGAGGATGCCAGGAGGAGCGGGGTGATGCAGGGGTGTGCATGGCACCGGGGAGCGCTGGCTGGGCTTGCACAAGCCCTTGGGCTAGCAAGGGTGTGGGCTGATGGTATTCTTTTAGCAATTAGCCCTGAGCTGTTATCAAGAGCTCTGAAGAAGAAGTTCTAGGTGATGATTTGGGGAGGT
>VZTM01015171.1:0-33672 GCA_013400555.1 Jacana jacana | reverse complement strand
GGTTTGGTTGGTTTGTGGGTTGTGGTTTTTAATTCTCTCCTCGGTGTTAACCTCGGTGAGCTGCGAGGGCCAGACCTGAGCAGGTGGAAACCTGCTCTGCTCGGCACAACAGTGCCTGCTTGGAAAATCAAAGGTAGCTACGCCCTGCGAGGCCACCGCGCTCCATCCCATCATGTCCGCGCCGCACAAGCCCACGAAACCTTGCCAGGGGTTGCTCTAGCAAATCTCGGGGAAGGGGCAGGGGGAGCAACAAGTGATCGTCCCGAAACCTGGCCAGACTCTTCCCCTTTACACCCCAGGCAGAGTAGAAAAATCCCCCACCACACACCACCCCGGCCCCAGCAAAGAGTGGTGAGTAACCCACCCCGCCTCCCATCGCTCCCAGATGATGGCAAAATCCACCAGCCTTACTGTAAAGGAGGGCTCAGACCCTGCTCAGACCCCGATCCCAACTTGTCCCCATCAGCTGGGGAGCCACCGAGCCAGCCATCTCCAGGGCTTTTCGGCAAGGCGGGAGATTGCGGTTGCAGGGGCGGGGGGGAAACACGCAATGCAAGCCCTCAGCCCCACCGTGTTGCAGACCCCACTGCTGAACTTGGTGGGACCCCAGCGCAACCACCCCCCCATGCTCCCCAGGCACCTGGTCCTCACTGGTACCCCTTTCCATGGGGCTGGAAAAGCCAGGGGGTCCCCTCCTACACCCGGTATGTCTGAGCCAGCTCCGGTCCTGGGTTCAGTGGGGTGTCCCCGGGGGTGATCCCGGGGGTGTCCGTGCTCCCCACTAAACCCCAGCGCATCCGAGCCAACGCCAGCGACAAGCTTACCCTGCACCCAGTCAGAGGGAAGGCGGCACGGACATCTTGGCTCCCTCCTTCCACCTCGGGTCTCCAAGTTGGTATTTGCAGAGCGGTGTCACCAGTGCCTTCAGGAGACTGTCTCATCCTCCTCTCCGTCTCGCTTCAGAAATCTCTGTGTGTGTGTGTGCGTTTGGGTTTTTTTGGTGGGTTTTTTTTTTTATTTAAGGGACTTTTTTTTTTTTTCCAGCGGTTGCGTCAGGCCTGTTGCCTGGAGACAGGCGAGCTATTCCAGTTTGAGCTTTTCACTCCACATTTCCTCTCTCTCTTTCATTCATACCACCGAGCCCTGAACCTACCTCCCACCAAGCAATAACCCTGGAGAGACCTGAAAAGGGAGGAGCTGCACAGCCTGGGTCCTAAACAGCCTCCGACTCTGAAGGAGGGAGGAGGGAGAACCATGCCCTCGGGGTGGGTAACAGGGATGAAGGGGTGCACTCCAGGGCAGGGACCCAAAAAGCTCGCAGGAGATGCTCGGGGAGCTGGTTTACTCCCAAAGGATCCTGTGGCTCTTCCCGACGTCGAACCGGACCGGTGTCCCCGTGGCTTTTCCCGTTGCACGCCATGGAGACCTCTGAGCCCTTCTCCGAGGAGCCTGGGCTCCTCTGGCACTGGTGAGAGCTTTGGGATAACTTCTTCCAGATGCCACCTCTTGCCCAGGGGTCAACAGATGTGTGTGTGTGTGGTGTGTGGAGGGGAGTTTTGCAAGGCTGCATCAGCATCTCCGGGAAGCCCTGGGGTGGGTATCTCCGGCCACCGTGGTGAGTACCCGCCGCTTGCTGGCACCATCCGACCCCAGCCAGAAACCAGCTCAGGAACCAGCCTTTTCCTGTCTTATATACTGGGAAAACGCCTGTTGCTCTCACGGAGGGGCTGGAAACCATTTTAACTGCTTCCAAGGAGGGATTGGTAGAAGCACGTAGCGCTGAGCTGACTCAGGTGCCAGGAGTAGAGGCAGGGGGACAGTTTCGTTCCTTCTGCAGGAGATGAAGGTTAACCCCTCAAAACCTGGGGGGCAGCTTTCAAAAGCTGCACACACACACCGTGTCCCTCCCCACCGTGCAGCTATTGCGCCTCTGGTGGCTCAGGGCCACTGGCCGTGGGTGCGGACCTGGTGGAACAAAGGGTTAAGAGTTGGCCATTGACACCTCACTACCCAGGCCCCTTCCCGCATTCAGCTTTTGTGAGAGTAACCCCTCATTACTGCCTTTCCCTCCCCCTTCTTGCCTGAACCATCCCTCCTCTCCTCTGCGGGCATCGGGGGAGTTGGGGAGGGGGGGGAGAGGGGGCAAAGATTTACAGCCCTGGCCTGGGTCCCACGTCCCAACGAAAGCCTTAGAAACCCCTATCACAGGGCTGGGATTTCCCACCGCCCTTCAAATGCCAACCAGACCATCCCCTAACCTCCTCCCCCTCCCTCCCAGTAATTTGGATGATGCTGTATCTGCACAGCACCAAGCAGAGGGGGAGCCGGGTGCCCTTCCAGAGGCAGCAAATCGGGGTCCAAAGAGCGAAAAGCAGCATTTTCCCATTTCTGATGCAAATGCAATTTTTAAAAATTAATATATTTTCTTTGTTTTTTTTTTGTTGTTCTGTTTGGCCAGCACCCTTTTGTTAATGGGATTTCAGATATGCTTTTGCAAACTCTGCCTGGTGTGCTGCAGGCCGTCACCCTGAGGGCTTGCACCCGCTCCTCCTGGGCCTCCTACCGATGATGGAGAAGGACCAGGGAGATGGAAGAGCTGAAAGAGCTGGAAGAAGAGCTGTTGCCTTCCTGCTCGAACCATCTGACACAGACCCACAGCTGTGTTTAAGCTCGGAGCAGCAAAGGGGTGGTTTGACATTTCCTGCAACATCTCATCAAAACAAAACAAAACCAAACGCAAAAAAAACCAACCCCAAACCCCTGGGTTTGTGCCCATGAATCAAAGGGTGTCAGGCAATGGGCATGGGGGTCTTGGGTCTGGTTTGGGCATGGGGTGAGAAATCCTGGGATGTGGGTCAGGGATGAGGAAGACCAGGGCCCCTCCTCGACCGACAAGTTGGATGCAGACACCCCGATTTTGAGAGCCAAGAGGATTGAGTCGCATGGACCTGGGCAGACAGGATCAGTTGGCCCCAGGGCTGGAGACCACATCTAGCATGGTTGAGTTTACCAGCAGAGGTGTCGCTACCGGGGCTGGACATCTCCTTCATCACAGGAACGGACCACACACTGTCACCCGCTCCCTCTTCTGTAAATGTTTATTTTTAATTTAGTTGTGTAATGGGTTTCAAATGAGCTGCCATAAGACACCAGTGAAAGGCTGAAGCCAGGTCCCTCTGAAGTCCCTTCATGGGTTTTGAATGCTTTTTTTGGCCTGAATTTACCTCGTTTAAGTTGTCTTCACCCCCCAAAAAAAACCCTGTGGTGGGGAGCTGCTCTTCTCCTTCTACTGAAACGCTCCTGGTGGTGAGGCTTTAACTTCAACCACCTGCTGTGGGCACCTGAAATTAGGTGTAATGAGTCAAAATAAACCTCTGCAACACTAACACTGTCCGTACATATGGCTCAGATCATTAATTTTTTTTTTTCCTTAGATGAATTAAGGCCTTTCTGTTGTGCTCAGAGCTCCAGAAGCTGCCAGTTCCTGGAGCTACATCCCACACCAACCCTGGGCACAGCACCTTTTCCAGAAGACATCTAAATCCTTGGGAACACTCGGATCCAAACCTGAGACCTTGCTGGGGTGTGATTTTGCAAAGCCCAAACAGGGAGGTATGTGCTGTAGTGGAAACTCCCTCCAGGCTTTCTTGGGAACCCAGATCTCATGTGCCAATCTACGCACCACAAACACTATAAGGTAGACGTGCTCTATAAAACCAGCTAAATCTCATCTGGGACCTTCTGAGCTGCATCTGTAGCACCAGAAATAGGTAGGAATGGCCATTCCTCTTCCCTAATGGCAGCAGTTAACACAGCTTGGATCTGAACCATTAGCTTCTTGTCCTGGCTCCTGGCACTGGGGAATTTCTCCTTGCAAGCATCCTGCCAACAGAGCATGGAGGAGCTGGACCTCTCAGCAGGGGAGTGTGACCATTCTGTAGGACCACATCTTGGGAGCATCTTGTAGGAAAATCAGTGGTCGTTTCAGCTGCAGTCACCAAATACTCAGCATGTCCAGGCTGGGGTTGGAGAGGAGAACGTGGTGCTCTCAACCACCAGCATCTCATCTGAGCCAGGTGCAGACTCCACTCCCTGCATAGGAACTTGTATCAGGAAAGCCCTCTGACATGGTTGGAAGGCCACCTGGCCTCCAGTCAACCTGGAAATGTGGCAGAAACACCTACAGAGGGCAGCAGGTCTCCAGGTAGTGCTTCTTCTGGTCACCCCATGGGAACCAATGCAAGCATGGAAGAAGACCTGCAGAGGGTTGTGGTCGCCTGACTGCTCACCTCCATGGATCACTGAGGGACCTGGGACCAGCCTTTGCAGTATTGCTCCATTATTTAGTCTGGCTCAGCTTGTTTAAGAGATGCCTTTTCCCAGCTGGGCTGGCACAAGGTGCCTGAGAAACACATGGGAAATATCCCACCCCAAGGACAAGCCCCCAGCACCTACAAGTTTGGCCCTGCTCTACTTCTGGATGACTCTCATAGAATCAGAAAATCATTTAGGTTGGAAGAGACCCTTGGGATCATCGAGTCCAACCATCATCCCTACTCTAGAAGTAGGACTACTTGTATCACTCACCCTCACCCTGCCAAAATCACATTCGTGCTGGGGTTGAGGAATTGCCTTTCCCATGGAAAGCATTGTCCACCCCTGCCTTCAGGCCCAGCTTGGAGTGTGACACAGCTTAAGTGACAATTAGTGGGATGTAGGACAAGGAGGAATCGAGCTCTGGAATAACAGAAAGGTCTGGGGTTGTTTCAGCATAAAACAGGTTCAATAAAAGAGGGAAACTGGTGTTTGGGCCATATGTCCTGCAGGCAGATGAAGGTAGAGGAGTGATGTAGGGATGCAGGGGAGAGACAGTATGTGAAAGGCTTCCAGAACAAGGCAGAGGGCTGTATTATTTCACTGCTATTTGGAGTAGTTCTTAACCTTGACCCTCCTTATTTGACTACCATCCCTGTGAGCCATTAGGTTTCTTTCTCAGTAATTTCAGAGGCTGGTACTTTGTTTTGCTCTGAATTTCCAAACCAATTGTATTGTTGGTCCATCCATCAACCCCTCCTACCAAATAACTTCTAAACTTTCCGGTGAATTCTATGAGCGTGGTAAAAGAGGAGACCTTTCAAAGATGCAAAGAGGTGGTTGAGTGAGGAGACTAAGTCCACTAGAGGAAAAGCTTCTTGGTGAGCACCCTGAGGGTGTTAAACACCCAAAGCATCAACAGGAAATCAGATTTCTTAAGTTTTTATCAGGGAATATTGTGATGTTTTTTTGCATTGTGTGTTGCCTGAAGGTATCAGCGATATTTTCTCCCTGAGTTTCTCTCAGGTGAGCCAACATCAAAGACACAAGCAAAGGGCAGTTATGCTTGAAGTTCTACTAAAAACATGGCAGGAATTTTCAGCCAAGTGGAGGTGTTCAAGTCCAGGTTGGAGGGGCCTTTGAGCAACCTGGTCTGGTGGGAGGTGTCCCTGCCCAGGGCAGGGGGGTTGGAACTGGATGATCTTTATGGTCCCTTCAAACCCAAGCCATTCTATGATTCTATGAAAAAAAGCTCCCAAGCCCTGAAGAGCTAGAAACAGTTTCCAAAGAAATTCAAAACCTTTTCCAAAGGTTGGAAGTGGCTCATTTGTAATGACTTTCCTTTGAGAAACCTGCTCATCCAATTCATTACAGCAACNTGGGGTGTGATTTTGCAAAGCCCAAACAGGGAGGTATGTGCTGTAGTGGAAACTCCCTCCAGGCTTTCTTGGGAACCCAGATCTCATGTGCCAATCTAAGCACCACAAACACTATAAGGTAGACGTGCTCTATAAAACCAGCTAAATCTCATCTGGGACCTTCTGAGCTGCATCTGTAGCACCAGAAATAGGTAGGAATGGCCATTCCTCTTCCCTAATGGCAGCAGTTAACACAGCTTGGATCTGAACCATTAGCTTCTTGTCCTGGCTCCTGGCACTGGGGAATTTCTCCTTGCAAGCATCCTGCCAACAGAGCATGGAGGAGCTGGACCTCTCAGCAGGGGAGTGTGACCATTCTGTAGGACCACATCTTGGGAGCATCTTGTAGGAAAATCAGTGGTCGTTTCAGCTGCAGTCACCAAATACTCAGCATGTCCAGGCTGGGGTTGGAGAGGAGAACGTGGTGCTCTCAACCACCAGCATCTCATCTGAGCCAGGTGCAGACTCCACTCCCTGCATAGGAACTTGTATCAGGAAAGCCCTCTGACATGGTTGGAAGGCCACCTGGCCTCCAGTCAACCTGGAAATGTGGCAGAAACACCTACAGAGGGCAGCAGGTCTCCAGGTAGTGCTTCTTCTGGTCACCCCATGGGAACCAATGCAAGCATGGAAGAAGACCTGCAGAGGGTTGTGGTCGCCTGACTGCTCACCTCCATGGATCACTGAGGGACCTGGGACCAGCCTTTGCAGTATTGCTCCATTATTTAGTCTGGCTCAGCTTGTTTAAGAGATGCCTTTTCCCAGCTGGGCTGGCACAAGGTGCCTGAGAAACACATGGGAAATATCCCACCCCAAGGACAAGCCCCCAGCACCTACAAGTTTGGCCCTGCTCTACTTCTGGATGACTCTCATAGAATCAGAAAATCATTTAGGTTGGAAGAGACCCTTGGGATCATCGAGTCCAACCATCAGCCCTACTCTACAAGTAGGACTACTTGTAGCACTCACCCCTCACCCTGCCAAAATCACATTCGTGCTGGGGTTGAGGAATTGCCTTTCCCATGGAAAGCATTGTCCACCCCTGCCTTCAGGCCCAGCTTGGAGTGTGACACAGCTTAAGTGACAATTAGTGGGATGTAGGACAAGGAGGAATCGAGCTCTGGAATAACAGAAAGGTCTGGGGTTGTTTCAGCATAAAACAGGTTCAATAAAAGAGGGAAACTGGTGTTTGGGCCATATGTCCTGCAGGCAGATGAAGGTAGAGGAGTGATGTAGGGATGCAGGGGAGAGACAGTATGTGAAAGGCTTCCAGAACAAGGCAGAGGGCTGTATTATTTCACTGCTATTTGGAGTAGTTCTTAACCTTGACCCTCCTTATTTGACTACCATCCCTGTGAGCCATTAGGTTTCTTTCTCAGTAATTTCAGAGGCTGGTACTTTGTTTTGCTCTGAATTTCCAAACCAATTGTATTGTTGGTCCATCCATCAACCCCTCCTACCAAATAACTTCTAAACTTTCCGGTGAATTCTATGAGCGTGGTAAAAGAGGAGACCTTTCAAAGATGCAAGGAAGTGGTTGAGTGAGGAGACTAAGTCCACTAGAGGAAAAGCTTCTTGGTGAGCACCCTGAGGGTGTTAAACACCCAAAGCATCAACAGGAAATCAGATTTCTTAAGTTTTTATCAGGGAATATTGTGATGTTTTTTTGCATTGTGTGTTGCCTGAAGGTATCAGCGATATTTTCTCCCTGAGTTTCTCTCAGGTGAGCCAACATCAAAGACACAAGCAAAGGGCAGTTGTGCTTGAAGTTCTACTAAAAACATGGCAGGAATTTTCAGCCAAGTGGAGGTGTTCAAGTCCAGGTTGGAGGGGCCTTTGAGCAACCTGGTCTGGTGGGAGGTGTCCCTGCCCAGGGCAGGGGGGTTGGAACTGGATGATCTTTATGGTCCCATCAAACCCAAGCCATTCTATGATTCTATGAAAAAAAGCTCCCAAGCCCTGAAGAGCTAGAAACAGTTTCCAAAGAAATTCAAAACCTTTTCCAAAGGTTGGAAGTGGCTCATTTGTAATGACTTTCCTTTGAGAAACCTGCTCATCCAATTCATTACAGCAACACATAGAAGCGAAAAGCATTTAAAATCTCAGGACTGATCTGTAGTTTTTTTCCACCTGTCTGCTGGAAAAAGGTCTTGAATTCCACTTTCACCCAAAATATTTGTTCTAAATTATTTTCCAGAACTGCTAGTGAATCCAAAATTCCCCTTACCATTTTACCTGGCTACCCATTAAAGAGTCTTCTCTGAAAAAACACAGGAGGGGAGTCATCTTGGGCAGACAGCATCTCCCCAATCTCCAGTTAAAAAAAAAAAATATCTGTTTCTATGCTCAATTAATTTCCTTGGCTTCCTGAGCCAAGGAAGGGAAAGGCAAAGAAAGCCCATCTCAGATACCTGCTTTAGATTGGGATGAAGGAATGATGAAGAGACAACCATGCCTGTCTTTGTCATTCCCCTTGGGTGTCAGTTTCTGCTCACTCCCATGACAAGAGCTGGGTGAAATTTCCCAGTTTTTTATCTGACTGTCAGAAAATACGGTTTCATTTCAACCCTCTGTGGCCTGACAAACTGAATGTGGACAATAGCTCCAGCTCAGGGAAAAAAAATGAAAGAGGAGTAATTGGTTTTGACTGATTTTTTCATGTTTATGGATCAAACTTCCCCCTTTTGGGGGCATTAAAATGACAACAACAAGTAAAATGTTGTTGCTTGTTAGATTCTTCTACTTTTTCACATGTTCCTGGACCAAACTGACCCATTTTGGGGGTATTAAAATGAAAGCAAATGAAATGTTTCATGTTAGATTCTGCTGTTTTGCTGTTTTTTCAGCCTAGTGAATGAACCATAAAATCAAACATTTGCAACCCTCCCCATGACCACTGTTCCAGAGAGATCCATGGTTGGGAGGTTGTCCCCATCCCCCAGACAGCCATCAGCTGGAGGCTGTTACCTCAGCCAGCGACACTACCTGAAACTGCAGGACCCAGACCTGAGATTCAAGCACCTCTTAGATAAAGTTGTCATCCCTCATCTTCAAAAAGAGTTGATCAGCTCCCGCTGTTCAACCAGTCTCAGGCAGGATCCCTGTGGTCCTGTTTGATGAAGCTTCGCCCGACTTGCCTTTCTGCTTGTCTTGATGTGACAGTGGCTCCATCCAAAATCCAGAAGGGTCAGTAGGTGACACACATCAGCTTCCTGAACTCCAGGTGGGTTTGGTTGGTGGGTCTGAAACCCTGCTCGTGAGGGTGGAAACAAGAATCACAGAATTGTAGGGGTTGGAAGGGATCTTCAGAGATTATTCAAGTCCAACCCACTGCCAAAGCAGGGTAACCCAAAGCAGGTTGCACAGGAACCCATCCAGGTAGAGTTTGAATGTTTCCAGAGAAGGAGACTACACACCCTCTCTGGACAGCCTGCTTCAGGGCTCTGCCACCCTCAAAGGAGTGTTGAGATGGAATTTCATGTGTTCCACCTTGTACCTGTTGCCCCTTGCCCCTTGTCCTGTCACCAGGCTCTACTGAGAAGACCCTGACCCCATCCTCTTGCCACCTGCCCTTTAGTTATTGATCAGCATCAATGAGATTCCCTCAGTCTGCTCTTCTCCAGCTGAACAGCCCCAGGTGTCTCAGCCTTTCCTCAGCAGAGAGGTGCTACGTTCCTTTGATCATCTTTGTAGCCCTAAAGGATGGATCCTCACAGTGTTGCATAGACGGAAAGAAAGCTGTGCCCAAAGTCCCTTGAGGATATCGGGCAGCGAAACCTCCCACCTTTGTGAGATCTGAGCTGCTCCCTTCCCTCAACCAGCTCCAGGTGGGGCACTGGTTGCTCAGCCCAGGAGAAGCTTTCTGCAGCACAGCTGGTAGCTAATTGCACAAATTAGGGGGAAGGCAGATGTTAGGCGATCTTACATAAGAGCGATAAAGAGGTATCAGGATGTGCCATCAGCTGCCTCCTGTGCCTCCCTTCCCCTCCCCGCCTCGTGCCCTAGATGGCATCAGCTGCCTTGCACTCCTTGCCAGCCAGCTCTGAGGAGGAACATGACCGCTCTCTTGAGATGAGATTTTAAGCAGAAACAGAACCTCAAATGGAAAGTGGGTGAGATCACGGCACCGTAACCTAGTTGATTGCAAAAGGGGAAACTGTTCAGACTGGAACCTGACTGGAGATAAACTCCCCCAAAGGTTAAGCGTGTGCAATAAATATCTTCCCCACCCCTGCTATTGGCCCAGCTGTGAATGGGCCAATCTAGCAAGCTCTGGGACCCATATTTCTCCTCCCATTTGCAGACCAGTTTTACATCCTCTGGCTCCAGGGGGATGACTTTCGACTCGGCCTGAATGAGAGCGATTTGGGGCACCGCTTGTAGTGGGACGGTGCTTTTTATAGCCCGCCGAGCCCTTTGTGGGTAACAGCTCTTCTAAGGTAGACGCCGTTCCAACGTTAGCACTAAATGAGAGGTGTGGTTATGCGACCAGCCTTTAATTGCTATAAGTGTAGCACACCAGTTCGATTTGTCATTCAGCTGTTGTCGGCAGGAAACCACTAACAGCAGTCAACTGGCGGGGCCAAGAAGAACTCGGGTTTCTCTTTCTACGTGCTCTAAGGATTAAAACTCATCAAGACGAGCTCATGTTCACACGTATGCACCTTGCAAGGTGTTTTTTCACACTGGTGGACAACTAGGATCGAGGGGGGATATGATTTAATCCAGACATAGGACTCACCAGGTAAGTGCAAACCATTTTTCGGTGACTTTGCTTCATTCTCGCTGCTTGTTCGTTGTCTGGCGCTCCATTGGGTGCATCCCCTCCAAGCATTTAAAGATTTGGCCCATCTACAGACTGGTGGTAATTAAGCCCGTAAAGGTTTGGAGTGGACTGCTCAGCGGTCCATACTGCTGCCATGGATCAGGGCAGGGTGCATCTCTCTTCCCTTCTGGCAGGGTCTCAGTGCTGAAATCGGGGCAGTTTCTGAGGTGGGACTGATACTCTAAGTCAGATGCTCACCTGGCAGGTGGTCTCTTGGGCACGGATCAAATAAAAGTAGATGAAAGCCCTTTAAATACCAAGGGGTGAGTGAGTTTCTTCCAGCTGAATTCCTTGGAGAGGAGAGAGAGGGGAGAAAATGAAATCAGGGACTCAATTCTAAATTCCGAGGGAAGTTTGGATGCTCAGGCTCCAGCTCAGTAGCTTTGTTGGGCTGAACCTGTGGGAGCTGCCTACTGTGTAGAGAGTTGAGGCTTTAATTCCCTTTCTGCCGAGAAGCACATCTGGGGATGAGGATCTTTCTTTGCTTTGGCCCCACACAAGGGTTGGATGGTATCCTTGGAGGTAGTATCTTCTTTTCATCAGCTCTTCCATTTAAGCTGGTAAAACCAGTGGCAGGTTAGCATTGGTTGAGGACCAGGTTGAACAACCTGATCTAGTGGAAGGTGTCCCTGCCCTGGCAGGGGGGCTGGAACTAGATGATCTTTAAGGTCCCTTCCAACCTAAACCATTCTATGATTCCATGAAAACTTCTGGCAAATTGGAGATCTTCAATGGAGTTATGGGAAGGATAGGATGGACTTACTGCTTCTCCTCCTGCTCAGGGGAGAAAAACACATGCAGTCTACCCTAACTCCACAACTTTCATTTTTTTATTAAAATTTAGGCCAGACTCAATATTCCACAGTGCTGCAAGTTGAAGCCTGGATATCTCAGAAGCTACCTTGCTTGCTGTGCTGCTTCTGAGAGGGAAGAGCAGTTGCAGTGCTGGGGGGGGTATTTGCATCTCAAACCTTCTCAGGTGTTTGCTGGAGGCTTTGTGGCCAGTGATGCCTGGCAAGGCAATGCTCTTCAAGGCGCTTCAGCTACCCCACTTGGGAAATGTGGGCATTTCTTGTCTTTCTTGCAGGGCTGTTGTGATATTTAATTCATTGTTGGTCCTTAGAAGTGCAAAATGAGGACAAGGTGCATACTCTGCCAGCAGTGAGGGTTCCTGATGCACTCAGAGCACGCACACGTGGCCCCTGCTCTGGTACATGCTGGAGAAGAGAAGGCAGATGGGACTAAAGAAGAAAAAAGGACAGCTGCAGGGCAGCAAAGGCACCCTCATTAGTACGCTCCATTAGTCACTCTGTCAAGGTTCAAGTCACTTTTATCGGAAGATTTGAAGGCTGCAGAGCTTATGGTTTCTTATCCACGTTTTGCTTGTCCTCCCAGACCTCCTGCAGCATTATCTGTGTGCTGATGCACACAAACCTGTAGAAAAAAAACCCCAACTTCTGGCCCATTCTTGTTTTGTTCTGAAATGGGGCTATCACTGCATCTTGAGGGTAATGACTGAAAAACTGATGGCTGAGTTTTCAGATGGAGGAGAAAAAGACTCAAGACAAGTTTAAGTTAAGATTCTGCAAAGGCGCTACTGATTTTTCTTCATCTGATTTTCCAATGACTTTCTATGTTCTGCTTAATCAGTTTGGGGTGCTCTGGGATGCATTTATGGCCTGGGCTCTCAGCTGAGATAGTCTTGCCTCCCCAACTCCTGTTAAATGAGCCTGTAATATCCCAAGCTGAGCATCCTGGGCTTCTGCATCATCTGGGCTGTGTGTCCATTGGAGACAATGATATCACCTCCTTCATTTCTGCTTTGTGACTTTCCTCTTGACTGACCTTTCAGCCTTTAATCCTCCCTGGCACCTTTATGGCCTCATCAGAATCCAAAACCCTCTTGAGGCCATATTTAGGTGCAGACAAGGCTTTTTTGTCATCTCAGCCAGGTGTGGAAACAGGTCGCCATGGGTTTCACGGGGGTCGCGTCACTGTGTTGAGCGGAGTAGGAGCACTTGGGCACACTATTACTTCATCATCATTTGTCTACCTTCCTTCCCCTCATTCTTTCCATTCTCTCTACGGTAAAAGGGGAGTTTCTTTGCTGCTCTTCCACGGTTGACAAGGCTCTGGGGGCAACCAAGCATTGACTCCATGTGGGTGAGCTCCCCTC
Source organism: Jacana jacana (assembly GCA_013400555.1). Lineage (NCBI taxonomy): Eukaryota > Metazoa > Chordata > Aves > Charadriiformes > Jacanidae > Jacana > Jacana jacana. The sequence continues at coordinate 20,939 of VZTM01015171.1, read as the reverse complement.
TAGTCAGTTGCTTCCTCCAGACCCACAGGGTTTAATCATGGGCAAAAAATTTTGCAAGATACCGGGGGCTAGATCCGGCTGGAGTCCTCAGCAGCCCCAAAGTTTCCATTTCATGTGGTGCAGGTCACCTTTCTCGTTAAGGTGGCACCACACTGCAAGGCTAGAAGAAGCTGAGGGGATGAAAAAGGAGGCCATTTCTCCTTGGCAGAGGTCTTGGCAACAGATTACAGCCTCAGGATCCTGATATTTGTTGGGGAAGGGGTGGCTGCACCACTGTGAAACTCAAAAGAGACTATATCACCGTACGAAACAAGATGTATAGGGTCATGGTTGTTGCTTAAAATAAATGCTGAGATGCAACATACATATGCAATGTGAATGTGAACCAGATTTCACTTCCAGTATTTCATGCTGGGCAAGCCGTGGGCTTCTTACAGGTCAGGCTGTTTTCCATGTTAGGGTTAAATCCATGCGAATTCATTTCACTGGCCAGCCAAAAATTAACACCACACCCCACACCCCCCCCCTCAAAAAAACCCAACAACCAAACAAAAAAACAAACACAAACCCACAAAACACAACAGCTCCTTGTGTTGAAATAAAAAATAGGCTTCTAATTATAATTTTTTCTTCCAAGAAAATGTTGCAACTGAGCAGGAGGACAATGTTTCTGTGGTTTTACAGAGCAGTTTTGCCTTTGTTAACGTTGGTCGCTTTTTAATTCAGAAAACGTTGTGGGCTTGCCTATTCAAAGCTCCAAACCCAGTTTTAAATGCCTGAAGGAGAGGGATGCAGTCGAGCAGAGGTGTGGAAAGTGTGATCAATGAGGGATTTTTACAAGAAGTCATGTTGCTTCATTTGCTGGAGCCACGGCGAAGAAGGAGGGAAGACAATTCATGTCCACCATGGGCAGGACAAGGAGTTATAGCCCTTTCAGTAAAGGGAATTAGTGCTGATCGTTAGGAAGTGATTGCAGGGCTACAGGAGTTGGAAGCCTGGGATAGACTGTTGGGGAGCAGTGGGAATTTCTATCATCAAAAAATTTAGGTGGTGTCTTGGAGTCAATGTAAACTCACCTTCTAGAAGCCAGTCCTTCTTCCTTCTGCAGTGAAAAGTGATTTTTCAAAGTCTCTCTCCCCCACTTCCCCCTCTTTATTTATTTACATATTTACGACATTGTTCTCCAAATTTGACCAAATCTCACTGATAATTTCTGCTTTTCTGGAAACCGTGCAATGTGTTACCGATCAAAAAGTAGCGCGTGGGGCTGCTTGGGTCCGGTGTGTCAGGCTCCTAAGAGACAGAGCAGAAACACAAAACACATGGTTCACAAATTAATCCTTTGCTCGTTAATGAGGGGAGAAGAGTGAAAAAATTACTCAGTTGTCCTGGTTGTCCCGTCTGCCTTAATAATGGTTGAATGTATGATACTTTTGGTGGATGAAGGTTGGTTGAAAAAACATTTTGTGGTCTCTGCTTCAGGGCTTTTATGGCCAAGAGGCAGAAGAATTGATTAGCCCAAGTCCCCAGGGTCATAATTTCCTCCATTATGGTGTGTCCTCGTACACAGGAGGGGACAACCTCCCCTATTTTCACATCACAGCGCTTCCCTGAGTTACGGTGGCTAGTGGAGAAGGACCATCAGGTCACACAAGGTGTCTCCATAAGAAGGTACCCCTCTTCTCCATGAAACCCTGGGGTGGGAAAGGAAGACCCTGACAAAATGCCATGGGCAGAGAAGCTGCTGGATTTCTTTCAGCCCAGCCAGTTTCCTGTCCAACACCCGAGCCATGATGGCATCCGTGTGTATGTGAATAGCTGCTCACGGTGAATGGCTTGGAACCATGAAAATTTGGGCCAGAACATCTCAAAATATGTATATGGGAGGATGATGCTTGAGAAGTGGGCTTTGAATAGAGGTTAAATTTGACCTAGGGAAAAATCAAGATGTCACCTTGAATACACGAGGGAAGGAGGAAGAATGAGGGTCCTACCAAGCAAATGGAGAAAACAGAATAAAGGTTTTACATTTACTTTTACCTCAAGAGTTTTCCTGACTGTCTCTTCTGTATTTGGCCTTCACCATTTTAGAAGCACAGTAAGAAGAGTGCGGCTGCTTGAGACATTTATGTAGCGAGCTTGCCTGGGAAATTATTCTTTTTCCAGTGAAAGATGCCAATATTCAGGCTGGTTTAGTGACAGAACCTTTTCAAGAGTGGTGATTTCCCATGGGATAGTTGGGGTTTTTTCCTGGAATTTTTTTGGTGGAAAAGTGGGGAAAAAAAGTTCTGGGTGGGCTTCCAATGGGACAAGACAGGCAGTAGCCAGGTGGGAAGAAATCCTGGTTGTTTAAAAGTGGCATCAATTTGTCCTGCTGGTGCTAGTGGGAGTATGGACAGTGGTGGTGGGAAATATGAGGAAATAAGATTTCTTCTGCCTCTGATGCAGTTGTATTAGACCAGATCAAAGATGAGGTCAGCCCCATCACTTCTGTGCTATAAATAATGAATTCTGCAACGATCCTCACTGCAGAATTTGGCTTTGTGCTGATGCATCTCTATCTTTTCAAGCAACATAGAGAAACTTGAATTTTATTTTAGTTGTGACAGTCAAGCTCACAGTCTAATTTTGAATAAGGGATTAAAAAATAATCTTGGTTTTTTTTTTTCTTTATTTCATCAAAAGGAAAATAATATAGAGGCAGAGTATTGGCTACTGCAGGTAGCCAAGAATAGGGATGGTGTGAGCAGTGGTAGAAGCCGCCTGGCAGTCAGGATTGGTGTGGGTAGCAGAGAAGAATCACCACTGTCATGTCCAGCATGGGCAGGGTCTCGGGAGCAAGGACCACACACTCCTCCAGTGAAGTTTTGTGAGGGCTGGACCCTGCCTGGGTCCCTGTGAGGGCTGTGCTAGATGCTTCTCCAGTACAACAAGCAGTTGTACTGATTCTGGAGAGTGGAAGTTCACACTTCCATGAGGTCACCAGAAGGGTGGCTGTTTTAAAATGTTTGCATTTCTCCTCATTAGTTCTCTTATATGTGAGAATATGAAGAAAAGGGGAAAAAAAAAGTTCATTTTCTCCTTCCAAAAAGGCTTTTCCGAAGTGGGGCCTCAGTGATGAAATCTCTTTGTCACCTCTATTAGAAGAATATCCCCCAGTTACCATCAGCCAAAGCCAATGCTGCATTTTCATCCTGAGCCCTGCAATTCCCACAGGATACAGCAATAGATAACACCAGTGAAACAAAGGGAGGTCCATCAACACCCTGCGCTCAGGGTGGTCTGGTACCTCGTAGCTACATGAGGGACCTGTGTCTGTGTGTCATCCCGAACACGGTGATGTGTTTTGGGTAGTAAGTCAGGGGAAAAGGGTCAACCTGTCTCCTGGAAAGCAGAGGCTCTAGAGGCGGGCAGCGCAACCTTGAGCGATCAGGCCAGGCTTTGCTAAGGAGCTAGCATGGGATGGGGTCTACAAGAAAGTTTGGGTGTAGCCACCTAATTCTGAAGGATGGGTGAACGAGATCTGATAACCCCCATTTTACTCATCGAGATGCTGCCTTGGAGAGCGCCAAATGTCTAAGGGCTCAAAATGGAGGCTGGTGGGTTGTCTATAACGCGTCGGCATCTTCCGGAAGCAACAGAGGTTGCATTAAATAAGCTTCTACTCTGCAAGAGGAGTGGAAAGAGGGAGGTTCAGATGGTGAACTCGGGGACTCATTCTTAACAGGGAAGAAAAAACCATGAAAATGTCATCTGGAAGGAACGGGCTGCCCAGCAGTATAGGGGAGTAGCCCCGGGGGGGGGTGCAGCTGGAAGAGTAGAGGTGCCTTCATCCTTCTTGGGGGTTTCAGATCAAAGCCAGAGTCACCTCTGCAGTAGACACCTGAACAGAAAGATTTTGGGTTTGGTGTGAACTGGGTAAAACGCAGCGGGAGCGGGTGCTGCTGCAGAAGGAGGTTATGAAGTGGGCCACCTGTGTAGGTGTATGGCTCAGAGGCCAAACTGGTGGGCTGTGGGTCATCTGGAGGGTGGCTGCCACATTTTTGGGTCCCTCTCCATGTCCTGTGGAGCGGTCAGTCCTAGGGATCTTTCTTAGGGGCAAGCCTAAGAAGAGCCCATGGGTATTCCTTGCGTGGGCTGCACCTCTGGTCTCCACGTATGTCTTACAGGGGACTGTAAAAGGCAGGCTCAGGGTTGCACACTCCTGTAGAAGCCTGCAAAGATACTGGAGAATATCTGGGGACTGATATGTGAAAACAGAGTGGAAACAACTGCCAGTCAGACCCTACTCAGCTGAGCGTGATTACAGCCTGCACTGTCAGGGAAGCAGGGGCAGGTGGAGCCCATCTGAGTCACCCGGGAGCTGCCACATGAGAGACTTTCCCTCTTTTTAGTGCCCTTTTTCACATGCTCTCTCAGTGTTCTCCCTGCAGCTGCTTTCAAAGGACATCCCTGGGCCGTGGCTTCGTGATTTCTGAGTAAACAAATTGCAGAAGGGTGCTTTCTGCCTGTGCTTCTTGACTCCAGCTCTTGTCTTGTGCCCACAAGATGCCCAGCCTGGAGGAAACAGAGGAGGTGCAGGGGTGAAGGCATATGTGCCACAGGTGATATGCCAGGATATCTTAGATACCAAAAACCCTCCTTGGGATACAGTAAGAAGACTACACAGTGTCTAATCTTCTTCATTTTTACTTCTTCCTTCTGAGCCACTAGAATCGTGGTCATTGTTAGAAGGGTCTTCCCAGCTGCAGCTGCTGAGTTTCCCCACTGCTGGCATTGGGAATGTGTCTCGAACCAGAAGCAGGTTTCTGCCTGGAGCCACTGCTATATGGCCCCATTTCCCAAGATGACTTGGCAGCCACTCGCTTACTTCTAAGCCTCTGCTACACCTCCTGGTAGCTGCTCCTTCCTACCTCAGTGGTGGACAAACAAGCAGCTTTCTAAAAAAGCAACTTCCCTTTTCATAGGAATAGGAAGTGAAGCTCGCTCAGCAAAGAACAGTCAGGTTTTGCTCAGATTTGCTCCCCTCAGGAGGAGCCCCTGATCTAAAGATCAAACCTCTCCAGCTAACCCTAAAGTTGTCCTCTCCTTCTCCAGACCCAACCCGACTGTGTCAGTCTGCCTCCTGTCCCCCCTGCCCTTAGCTGGAGGAGAATTGAAGTGCAAGCCAGCAGCCTTGCTCCCTTCTCTCACATGGGAGAAGTTTGATGAGTCTGCAAGGGCTTCCTCATTTCTGTATCTCCTTTGTATGCAAAGGGCAGTTCTGACTCTGCAGCACACCTGACCAGGGGGTGATGAGATGGGAGTCTGTCCTGGTGATCTTCAGAGTTCCCCAGTGCTGGCCCTCTAGGGTCTCCCAAGTACTTGCAGACCCCTCTGCAAAACTCCATAGAGTTTTCTTCCTTTGTTAGGAGCTCACAGCCAAGGCTGACTTCCATGCCACACATCTCATGGGGTTTTACTGGCAAGGGCACTTCACAGCCCCATGAGAAGTGCTGGGGCATCAGGCACAACCATCCCGGAGCACTTCTCCCATCTCACAGAGCATCGTGTCCTCGGCCAGCCTCATCTTGTCCTTGGGTTTTCTGTCTGGCGAAGGTCCTTCGCCTTGACCTCAACTTAGACATCCTCCATGAAGCCTTTCCTCCTGTAAACAACATCACCAGCGTGTGGGCGACCTTTAGGTCTTGCCTCACGCTCAGCGGATGTCGGTTTGTGTTTGTCCTTCTCAGTGAGTGCAGCTGAAGCACAAACTTCACGAGGTCGTTCCAGCCCCGAGGTCGCTGAGACCAGCAGTCCTTTCCCTCCTGCTGCCCCTTATTGTCTAAAAGTGACACCATGCAGTAACCTGCAGAGGTTTACGTGGTGGTTTTTATGGGAGTCAACAGCTTAAACAAGCACGCTGCAAACAGCCCAGAGAAGCCAGCTCTTTGTGCACCTTATGGGAAGCCTCAGGAGTCTGTAAAACCAGATCTTGCTTCTTATACAATGTTTATCTCCTAGGACAGAGGTGTTTCAGGCTCCCTGTTGAACATGCTGAGGCAGAATGAGAAAGTCACTTCCTCAGAGTCGCCCACAAGTCCCTGTCCAGGTCTTCATTCGTTAGACCACGCTGCATCCTCAGGGCTATGGTTGAATAGGTTCATAGAGGGTTGGGGCTTGGTGGAACAAGATGCATTTTGTCTGAAAAGGTCCTTCTTTAATCATGGAAAGGAAAGATCGTTCCAAAGGCAGTTTGTTCAGCCGCTTCCTAAAATTTGGTGGTTTGCAGAGTGGAAACACAACCCATTCACAGTCATTGTGGCTGGTTTTCATGACAGCTGTTAATAGCCGGTGGGTCTTGCTGGGTTTTGTGTCTGGAATCTCTTTGGGCTTCTCGCCTTCCTCCCTGCTCTTTTCATTGGCCAGGTTGTCTGGGAAGTGTAACTCCCACCCCCTCCCAGATGATCATTTTTATAGTCAAAATAGAGCAAGGAATCCTTGGGGGGAAGGAAAGAGTCGGTTCTGACACAAAGACCTGATTAAAAAAGGAAAGACCGTTAAAAGCACTTGCAAAACCAGGCTGCTCCAGCAATCTAAGGGTATAACATTCAGAGCTGTCGGTCCCATGGACAGTGTGGATGTGGTGGGAGCCAGAGTTCTCTAACACAGAAATTCTGCAAGGGCCTTCATCCCCATGGAGCATCTGTCATGGGTCGGACCAGCGGTTCGTCCGTCCTCGGACTGTGTCTCCAGGAGCAGCTGCGTAGGAAGCAGGCAAGTAGGAAACATCCCATCCCCATCCACATTCCCCCTGGGAGTGGGGAGAAGCTCAGTGGGTTTTCCTCTGTCATCTTCTCCTCTCCCATCCCTCCTTCATGTGATTCCCAACCCCCTGCCTGTTTCCCTTCCCTAGGATCTGTGGAGCAGAGAAGGTGATGAGGACAGTGCCCGGCCCTGAGGGATAGCTTGCAGGAATGCTGTTCCTTAGATTTGTTGCAAAAGGAGAGGAGGATGAGTAAATCACAGGGCTTGGGCGGAGGGGAGAAGAGAGAGTTTATGTGTGGAGAAAGCTGTCTCCAGCTTTCTGGAGCTTTGTGGAGCTGGACACAGCTGTGATTAGTAAGGGAAGGGCTCTGCATCCAGTAGCTATTTCTGACTATGTCTTTTTCCAAGCGGTTGGAGGTGTTCAGGTGGGAAACTGGAGATGTGTATCTTTCCCTACAGCCCTTTGCCTCATCTGAGTGTGGTGGGAGGGAGCAGCATTCCCTCTGGGACCCAACCCAAGGAGCGGGTCTCTGATGGGATCGAGTGCCGGAGCACCAGCCTACCACCAGCATCATTGCTCCTCTCAAGACACGGCCAACAGTTCTTACAAAATGCTGTGCTTTGCCAGGAAAAGGCAGCCTCTGGGATGCAGGGCCTGCAGAAAGGGTCTTTTCCAGGGCAGAAATGTGGGTGGTCACACAGAAAGGTGTGGAGGGACACCCTTTCCAATTCCTCATGTACCCAGGGCTGTAAGGATCAGGACCTCCCCCACATCCCTACAGACCACCCTGATGTGCCCACAAAGCAGTAAAACTGAGCAGCATGGATTCTGGCCAAAAAACCATGGATTGTGCCTAATTCTATGGGACTCAAAGATCTTCCCCTGGCCCCATCCACCTCCTTCCCCCTCTCCAGTGTATCCTATCTCCCTGTGCCGCAGGACTTCTGGTCCTGCAGAGCCACCTCCAGCAGATGTCCCACCTGGCTGATGCAACGTCTGGGGTGAGCTCACAAGGAAAGCATGCTTAAGGGAGGTGGGATACACAGGCTGCCCTCCAGCTCTTCCCCTCCCTCCCCTGAGACCCGGAGCCCTGGCTCTGCTCCCTGGCCTGCAGCCTCTTGCAGCTCAGCCGAGCATCTGCCAGATTCCAGCAGGACGCAGTGCTCAATGTAAGCAGCCATTTTTCCTCCAGACAGATGTTTTGATTAGTCAATGACAACTTTGGCAACAGGTGGCTGTTTTCTACTACTGGAGAGAGCAATAAGTTTTTATTACCTTTTTTTTTCTTTTCTTTTCTTTTCTTTTTTTTTTTTTTTACCCTGTTTAGAAACTTTTTGCATCTGTTTAAACTCAGTGTCCTGGAAATCTGTGCACTCTCACACACGGCCTTCTCCCATGGAGTGTTCCAGCTCTTCAGAAAGGCCTGAAAGAGCCAGACTTTCTGCTTGGTTAGTTTGCCTGGGCTGAGTTCACCCGCAAAGCGTGGTCCAAGAAAGCTGGTGGATTCAGGGCAGCCTTACGTTACGATGGAAATGGCAAGCTGGTTAGGATCATAGCACGGGATCCCAGAGTGAGCCAACGGGCTCCAATCTCATGTGTACCTTTAGTATTAGCTGGGGGTATCATAGAATCATAGAATGATAGATGGCTTAGGTTGGAAGGGACCATAAAGCTCATCTGGTTCCAACTCCATTTGCATGGGCAGGGACACCTTCCACCAGACCAGGTTGCTCATCACGGAAGGTCTCACTGCCTTCCCATGTGCAGTGAGGGGGCTTCAGCATGATTTTGGCCACCGTGTGCTAGAGGATGGTGGCCGTAGCCTCCACCATCCGTCTCTGTGAGCAAGGTCTTCTGCGTGGTCAGTGCTGTTTATACCACAGCACGCTTCTTTGAAGCAGTCTTCTAACCACCTCCTAGCAACAAAGCCACTAATCATTTTAAAAAGAAGATAAAAAGAGCTTGACCAAAACCCAGCCAAAGTAGAAAACAGTCACAGGAGAAAACATTTTGGTAGCAAATCTTCATCCCTATTTAAAATAGCTGATCTCGCCAAGATCTTCAGTAATTCTTGGGATTTGTCTCTTGTGGAGCAATCCAAGGGCACCAGGCCAGGAAATGTATTGAAGAGCTATTTTATTGAGGAAAAAGATAATTTAATGCATCTGGGATATTCCTAGAAATGGCAGAATTATTATTTTTTTTCTACTGTGCTTTTTTTGCTCCTCGATGATGCAAAACCTGCAAAACTAGAATACTTAATGTTATTGTATCCAGAATTAATTGGTTTCAGCAATTCATTCTGGAAGGGAGACGACTTGCAAGGAGAAATTCAGCATTTAAAGCCCTTCATAATTGGCTATATTTGCATTTTCAAAGTACTTTTTTTTAGGGCTTTTAATGGCATATCCTTTTACAGTGTGTTTTCATGGAAAAAAAAAATTAAAAAAAAAGACATTCTGAAGTTTTAAAATGAGGTGAAACATCTAATCTTGGTGAACTATGAAAGCACTTTGTTGGGCCTTCCCTAGAATCTGAATGGAAAGAGGGCTCATTTTTTGATTTCGCTGGGTTTCGGGGTGTTTTTTTTGGAGCTGCCCTCTCAGTGAAACACTGCTGGCTTGCTTGGGTCTTGAACCTGTTTTTCCACAGCAGTTTCACGGGGGTGAGGCAAATGGTGAGCTGAGACTTCTGCTTTTCTGCTAGATTCTGTCTTGGTTCTTTCCCCACACCCACCCCTGCAATCCCAAGACCGTTTTTTTCTATGTCATCTGCATCCCGTTTCTGCATTCACATCAGAAACGACTTTTGAGCTCTCTTGCTCTGGCAGCAGAAACCACCCACCATCAGTAGATGGTGCACCCATGGTGCAGGGCTGTTTACCGTCAAGATGTGATGGGAAAATGCTTGCAGCGCGTGTAGTGTCCCAGGACCCTCCATCCTACCCTCTGATCGGATGCATAAAAGGAGTCAGTGTATCCAGCAGGTCCAATTTGACACTCTTCCTGTTTGCTTAAGCCCACCCTGGTCACTCAAAACATGCTGAGCACAGGGGCAAGGCAGGTCTCCAAACCCTGTGGTCAACAAAGACTTGTGTCTACATCTACTGGTCCCCCTGGAGTTCCAAGTTCAGCTTGATAGGTTGCTCCTGTATGTTCTCCAATCCCTTTTGAAGATGGACAAGTGATAGGACAATTAGTCACATCCTCTCCACCATGAAGATCTTGTCCAAGTGCCAGTGGAAGCTTTGCCGGAGCAGGAATTTGTGGTGGGATCTTTAGAAGACTTCCCCTTGGCTCATTGCTGGGGGAACATCTGTACCCTCGTACAGCTCTTGCTAGCCAAAATGTCACCACAACCACCCCTCTGAAGGTTGCTAAAATTACCTTCTGACATCCTGCAGTATGGGGCACACAGCAAGCTCTTGTGGTCCTACAGAAGCATCCAGCGTTCCTGTGACCTACGTGTCTGTCTCGCCTTCGTTGCGAGCTGGATGCTACCCAGAGCTCACCATCCTGGTGTCCACTGACTTTTTTTCAGCAAAGTCTTGCTTGGCTTTCTGAGGAAGGCTTCTGCATCAAATAGCTGTACTCCAAAATTATCAGCAGCTTAAGCTGGACTATTTTTTGCTCAATCTTTTCAAGCGTATGGGAAAATTTTGCATTGCTGTACGTACTGTTTTGTTCCATTCTGATTTCTGGTGGCTTTAAAAAAAAAAAAACAACAAACAACTAATTTTATAAAAATTCTTTTTTTGGATATGAGTAAATTTGAGGAAATGAGTTTCCTTGCTCTCAGTTATTAAAAACAAACCAATATTTTTAGATGTGAAAAAAACCTGTAAATTCACAAAAGGAAATTTTCATGCTTTTTTGAGCTACTGTTTTCCCCCCAGTGCTCTTTTCCACTGGGAGAACAAAACAAAACAAAACAAACTCAACCCAAACTCAATAAAAGTAATTGTGAGTTACTTTTCTCAAAGTATTCTCAAAGTTCCAAAGTATTTTTGGGAACACCTCAATTTTTTAAAACAACATTATTCAGAAGGAGAAACTCTGAGGATCAGTGTACATGCAACTCAGCCACTTTATTTTTTTTTTGTAAAAAAAAACCAAAATCCAAAAAATAATTACTGTTTAACAAACAAAAACTCCACCAGCTGTGGGCTGGGAGCCCACCAGCTCTCTGCATCTGACAATGTTTGTCTGTAGTGCTATTTTCGGGTTGTTTTATAGAGCCAGCTGGGAAGAAGGATGGTCATAGTGGTGGCCAAAAGCTGTGGAGGCCACCTGGGGAATGCAAAGCGGGGATCTGGTAGGGACAGTGAGTGCCCAGAGCTTTGCTAATGTCTTCTCTGTGTGTGTGGGAGTGGGTGACCTTTGTGGGAGACTTTTGGCCAGTTCCATTTCCCACCTGTGCTGGGACATGGTATTCACTTCTCTGTGCCACTTTTGGATGGATGTGTCTCACATGCGTGCGAGGAGAAAGCTCAGCTTGTGCAAGCACGCAAGAAGGTGCCTCCAGCCTCAGAGTGGTGAGGAGAGGGTTGCAATGTCCCCCTGGACACAGGGGCACTGTGGGGAGATGCACCCCCTGTCAGAGGAATTGGGATGGCCACAAGCTCCTGGTTGGACTTACTAATGTTGATCTTCCTCCATGCCTTTTCTCACACTGCCCCACCAGTTCTCTCACCAAGAGTAACTCAACCCCTCAAAACATGCATCCACCATCCTGTAGATGGTCCATCAGTCCATAAGAATATCCTGGTAACATGAGTGGCAGCTGAAGCATTTTGCTGACTCGTGCTATACCTCACATCCTCTCACTCTGTAGAAAAGACAGCACCAGCTATGGCTGTATCTCCCAATCAGGGGCAAAGTGTATCCAAGACCCCAAGACGCTCCAGTGAGATAGTAGCAAGGACCATAGATAGATGTCTGATGCACATGGAGTCTGTGCCTTTCTTGGTTGGTAACGAGTGACACCTAAAACTTGTCATCATCCAGCCTTGACTTAAAATGATACCTTGCAGTGTCCTGACTGAAAAGGGAACTCCACCTACTCTCACTTACCATCCTGGCAGATAACCCTCTTCAGCGTCAGGAATTCCAGCACTAAGTTATCTTCTGGCATTTTGCGAGTGGAAGAGCGGGAAAAGAGCTCTCTGAGTAAATCACATGCCATTGCGTGACAACCAGATCTTCTAATCAAAGCAAACCCTGGTTGCAACCTGGAAAGGAGGATGAACAAATGAGAATGAACCTGCTGCAGGAAACGCTGTGGCCGATTCCGTGGGTGAAACTTCCCCTCCAACCCTGTTGTCAGTGCCCAGAGTGGTGCCGAGGCCCGGTTACGGATGGATGGGCCATCTGTGGACTCGGGTCAGAGAAGAGCTGAGAGAAGTTTAGATGCTGAAAAGCTTTTGATTGGGGAGGGGGGAGTGTGTGTTGGGCTATCCTGAAATATTTCACCAGCTTCCTCCATTTTGCTCACTTTATCAGGGAAAATAAAAACGAGGCAGAAAGAAGTATATATTTCAAAAACTCAACACATTAAAATATTGAGAAGGCTCTGTTAGAAACCTAATTTCTGAGTTCCAGTTTTTGAAATATTAGATATGTTAGGAAGGGGAAGAAAAAAGTTACTTTTACTGGAATATTTTTTTCCTGCAAGTCTGGTTTGTCACATCTGCTGGTGTCTGACTATCACGACACAGCACCAGACTGGTATTTGGGGGGCAACGGACTAGTGACATTGGTTCCCAATCCTCCATGTTCATTGCAGACATTGACATATTTTGTCTTTAGTCAACTATTTGGGGTTCGGGTTCTTTGGGGATTTTTGTTGGACAAGTAGCCCACACTTTTCAATCCCTTTAGTTCAAAGCAGGAGCTGGGGTGGGCTTTGGTTCTGGATGGTGCAGATATCTTACATCCTTGTGCCAACAGCACTTCAGTAACAGTGGCTTCAACTTTTTCAGGGGGCTAAGTTTGCCATGGCTTGGCTACCTTCTTGGCTACCCAAACCCAGAATTACACTAGAATTATTGACATACTGACAATTTCCTTTCTGGGCTGCAAGTTAAACAAACCCTCAAGCACAAGTGTAGAACCACCAGCGTGGACCAGTGGTTAGTCCGTGGAAAGGGTTTGATTCATTTAAGTCTAGTGATCCTTGAGGTGTCCAGAAAGTTTGAGACAGGCACGTGGGGTTGGGAAATGTAATCCAGGGTGAATGAGAGACCTGCACTGTGTGGGACCCCAGAGCACGTCAAAAGGAGCATTGCATATGGCCAGCTGAGTCAAACCTTAGGCCCACAATCTACAGATGAGAAGGATGCAAGACTATAACACGTTTGACTCTTCCTGCAGTCCTCCAGTGCCCTGTCAAACCCCTTGTCTTTGTGGACAAGATAAGTGGAGTGTGCTGAAGTGCAAGGAAGGGTGGGACTTGTACCACACAGTTAGGTACCACATCTGTGTGCTGCTCTTGCTGCATGGGAGGGACATGACCTACAAAAGGCTCTGAGCAGCATGAGTATGGCTAGGTCTTGGTCCAGGGACTATATGATGCTCTTGAAGGCCTGGTACATCTGAGCAGCTCAGCACAGGGATATTCCCAGGATCTACAGTAGCTTTTCTTTGACCCTCCAGCAGTACAGGCATCACCCAGCTCTGGAGCATGTCTGCTCAATGCCGGCTAGGGACCTATTGATTGGACTGGGGACACATCCAAAGCAGTCATTTGTGCTCATTTTCTTCTGGTGACTTATAGCATCTATCTGAGCCTCAATTGCAAAGTGTGAGACACCAGAGTTGTACAGAAACTATGCATTCACAAGCTACGAGGCAGTAGGAGGACTGTAGATGGAATGATTTTGGACTCTTCTCTCCACTGTCCCATTACCCTGCATTCTCATCTTCTCCAACTTGTTCTTCATGAATGAAAACACTGTTTTGCCCCTTAGTGTTTGCTCCTTTTCCCAAGAGCAGTCTCATTAAAAAGTCCTTTTTGGTCTTCCTTCCAGGATGGGCTTGCTCTGGAGCAAAAATCAGCTGACATCCAATGAGAAACACGCTTCTGGAAGCAACCTAAAAACCAAGAGTAAAGCTCCTCCCGCACCACCCAAGGTAAGACTTCAGCTTTCTGTCCTTTTGGGGTCCTCCACAGCTCAACTGGTGTCCAGAGTTATGCTGGCAACACTTGCACGTGCCAGCAGGAATCTGAGTGCTTCTGTTTCCTAAAACTGGGTCACCAATTGGGTAATGTCATTCAAAGACAGAAAAAAAAATCTTCATGCCAGGCTTAGTGTGGAGTGAGCTGTTCAGTCAACACTTTTCCTGCTCTAGGTTTTTTCTCTGCCAAAAAGGATGCTGTTTTCATTTTGGGGTTATGTTATGGCCGTGAATTCTCTGAGTAGGCTGCTGGTGGTGGAGCTCTGAAAGACTCCATGTTGAGTTTGTCATGTTGAGTTTGGCACAATTATCTATGTGGGCTGGACTGGAAAGCAGGGTAGGGGACAGGGAGAGAAAGTGCAGAAGTCACTGCACTATGTGCCTTGTGTGGCTTGGACACAGGTCCTCCGAGCTGGTCCCCATAACACTTAGACAGGGCTGCTGCCCTCAGCACTCTGCAGCCCAAGCTGATGTTGCTGACATGCAAACGGCACAAAGATGGGTCACATTCAGGCTCAGATTCAAAGATGCAAATGGCAGTGGAAACTTTACCATCAGAGAGGACAAGAGGTTCACCATAGAAGGTCTCCAGATAATCTGTGTTGGGGCGGGCTCAGAATCAGAAACACTGAACATCTCCTGCCTCCTTTGAATTCAAAGGGCCTCTCCTTGCATGGACACAGATCAGTAAGACACTGGGATCAGATTCAGGAGACCTTAAATGACAGCCCCTTGTTTGAACCTGTTAAATCACATAGCTGTACAGGGGACACAAAGTTGTATTCTCTTGCCCTTGTTAGCCCTGCATCCAGCAGCTACCACCTGAGAAACTCTAGGTGCAACTGTCATGTGAAAACCATCCTGGCCTTTGAGCTTGGAGAGAGGGAAGGAATTGTCAATCGTTGCTTTGGATGACAGTTGATGGAGATATTTTTCTCTCCTTTAGTTTCATTCCTGAGTTCTCCCATAGTTATGAAGCCCAGTTTTCATGACATCAAATGTCAGACTGACCAAGAGGGTGTTCTCTTCTTAAATTTCCTTCTCTCCAGCTCACTGGAGAGGAGCTACTATCAGTGTAAATACAGTATCATCAATCACCTTCTGACACTCTTCTTTTTTATTGCCACGGGCACTAAGCTCTCACATGTCAGGGGAAGTTCATATTTCTTTCAGCTCAATTAGAAAGAGCAGTGGGTGAGCAGCACTCCCAGCCCATACTCCTGCTGACTAGGAGTCAAAGGGTGGCCCAGCCTGAAAGCACTAGATGTTTTTAATTCAGCATCTGTAGCTCACTCCTTTTGCAAATGTATAAATAGCCCTGGCAGTGGTCAAACATCATCTTTAATCACCAGGCACTAGGCCATGGACTGACCACAGGGTTGATGTTTCAAGTTGGGTAGAGGACAATGGAGCCCACCTGGCCACTTCCATAGTATTAATCTCTTCAGCCCACAAGTCAAGGTGGTTGCATCCCAGCTGTTGATTAGAGTGGTCTGTGGTCAGTTGGCCACTCTCAGGCTTTGGGCCAAACCAAACTAGGGACCACACCAATGTTTTAAAAGTGCACCTAGACAAGCTGCAGTACCTTGTTGCCGTGTGATTTGCTAAAATAGTCACTGCCTCCATTTTTTGAACATAGACCTGAGCAAAGGATGTTGCACGAGCTTTGGGACAATTATGACAAAGGGTATCCCAGATGCTTCTGCTTCAAACAATGTGGCGACTCTCATTTCTCAATGGGACCATTCACATCTCATCCCCCATTGAACCAAAACCTGGCATCTGTGACCAAGAGTTAGATAGACCAGGGTCTAAATGAGTGGGTAGCAGATCTATGCTTTTGTTCAGAGGGGAGCCAAGGATTATTCAAACTGATGCCCAAGACAGCTATGAACATGGCAAGATGTGCTAAGGCCATCAGGGCACATATGGAGCCAGATGCAGGGGCCACTGGCTCACTACAGTGGGTTCCAGATCAGACTCCCACTCATCTGTGAAGCCGAGGGCAGGTCTTCCTGCAAACACAGCAAAGTAATAAACGTCTTCTTTTTCTTCTCTTTCTATTTCTACCAAAGGGCAGACAATTTATCAACATCTCTCATCTAAACCAAGCCTCCGTGCAAGGTAAGATTCTCAGCTCAGCTGTTCACCTTCCCGTGGGGTTTGATGAGGTGGTGGTCCCCCAGCAGCGGGTTCTTGAGAACACACCATCGTGTTGAAGGTGTGCGGTTTCCGTCTCTCTCGCTTGGCCTGGTGGGGAGTTTATCAGCCTGCTTCGGAAGATTCAGTTTACATCACTAACCATTTGTAGCTGCCAGTTTCCCCTGCTCATCAGAAAAATTAAGAGGGAGATGCACTCGTTCTTCATTGGCCGAGCAAAGGGAGATCTGAGACATCCACTGCGTGAGATTCCTCTGTCTGCTGCCCTGTCTGAGAACTTGGGGGTGCTACATCCAGCCGGATGGAAATTTCAGAGGGAATAGCAGGCATCAGAGAGCCCAGTGAGACTACAAAGGGAATGAGAAGAAAAGAAAGAATCTAAAATAGGGATGCACGGAGCCCCCTGCTTGGAGGCTGTTTGTTGGCTTCATCCACCTCTGCAATTATCTGCGGGTCGCAGATGGCGTTCGGTAGATGGTTGCCTTTCAGCAGGAAGCCCGCTGCTGCCTCTGCCCAGCCTCCAACAGCATCTAGTATGTATTTCTGTCAAAGAAGTTTGGCAGATTAAGGACAGAGAGGAATAGAAGAGGCAAAAAAACCCACCCAAAAATAAGAAGAGGAAGCTTGGAAGAAAGCAGCAACACTGAAGCACCAACTGAAGCTCCCACTGAAGTTCCTCACGTGGGTGAAAATGTAGGATCAGGGGAGACGGGGCATGAGGAAGGGAAAAAGTGGGGTGACAAGTAAATACGATGGGTGGAACGGCTGATCTAGGTCTTCTTAGGTCTTATGAGTGATGATGGAGGGTCTCTGCCATGGGGGCAGAGAGAGAGGAGCTCCTGAAACGCTCTTCAAAAATTGGTATTTGTTATGGAGATCAAATTGGTGGGAGGAATAGCTCTTCCACCATGTGTATCAGGGTGAGTTTCCACAGAAGCGCCGTTTTCCCAGAAACTGTGCTTTCTTTTGCAAAACTGTGCTCCTGGCACGTTGTTTCCAAGCAGCCATGCTCTCCCACCTCCACAACCAGGCAGACATCACTGGTTTTTCACGGGGCTTTTATCAGCCTTCTCACTCTGGTGAGAGGAGCAGCAGAAGCTATCTTCAGGGGGAGCGGCTTTTACTTCCGCTTCATGCCAAAAGGCAGAAGTAGAAAGGTGCTAAAAAACCCATCCCTAGCTCATAGATGAGCTTACCATTTCCAAAAGTTGCCATTTTTGGTGTGTTAGGTCACAGGTTTGGTGGTCAGTTGCAGTTTTGGAGGAATATTCACACCAGCAGCTTGGGGAACTTCTTAGTTCTCTATACTGGTGCCCAAGTTTCCAGAACGGATGCTATGTCTGACTCTGTCTGTGGGGCACAATCGGCCAACAGGAACCGTGCAAGATACTTGAGATATCCGAGATAATCTCATGAAAGAAGGCAATTCAAGTAAATTCATAGAGAAAGCACAAAATCCAGGCAACTCAAGCCTATTTTTAAAAAAATATAAAAACCAAAGAGCTGAACTATATCCTGTGGGAGCATTTCAAGTTCAAATCTGGCAAAATTATTGACTAGGAAGGTGTAAACTAATGTAAAATAATTTTTTTTCTTTTCATTTTTTTACATTTTAGTATTATTTTTTTTTCTAATCTGGCTGTTGTGCAACTTGTTTCACAATTCCAAGCTTTCTCACCACTCACAGTCTCAGAAATCATTGATTTGTTCATTGTTAACAAAAGCCTAATTCCTCCTGATGTTATTTAGCTCAATGGAAGTAACACAAAGGCAGGCAAGGAGTAGATACACCTCTGGATTTGACGGCGGTCTTGGCAGCGTCACCAATCCACCCTTGACTTGGGGCGAGGTCTTCCATCCCGTCTCTCATTCATTCTACCCTGATGCCCCAAGCACTCATGAAGGCTTTAAGGTTGGCTCTGTGTCTCTACAGGATCAAAAATTACCTTTAATTCTGCTCCCAGCACACCAAAAATCTTGGTGGTTCCCCAAAACACAACAGCTCCATTGCTACAGCTGCTGCCATTTGCGGGCATTGGGTAGATAAGACATAGTATATAGGTAGAATAAACCCCTGCCCTTGCCCTGCCAGCTGCTCACAGCTGGATTTAAGTTCCACTGGTGGAGGGAGCTTGTTGTTTTGGGTGTTTGTTCTTTGGCTTTAAAACAACCTGCAACTGCACCAAAAGTCAGTCCCTCTATGAGGCTGTTTTCTTCTGACAGAGGAATCACAACTTCTTACAGCTCTTTTTGCTTGCTTCTGGCTAACCATAGTAGGAACTATGGGCTGATTTTCAGGGGTGGGAGCTAAGCAGCCTCTGGAAACTGAGGTCTTTTGAGGCATCTCAAGATTAGCATCAAAGCCCTCAGCCTTTTTTACTGTTGTTCCCTGAATATGGATTTGAGTTTGAAAGGAATGCTGTCGGAAACCTGCTCTTGAGCTTAACTGGAAATAGGAGGGATCGTTTCTACCAAAAAGGCTGTTTTTTCAGTGAGAAATTAAAACTTCTCATCAAAAATGGACATTGACAATCAATGAGATTGTTTAGTTTGAGGAAGAGGAGGCTGAGGGGAGACCTCATCACTCTCTACAACTGCTTGAAAGGGCATTGTAGAGAGGTTGGTGCTGGTCTCTTCTCACGGGCAATGAGCGATGGAAGGAGAGAGAATGGCTGCAAGCTGCAGCAGGGTAGGGTTAGGCTGGACATGAGGAAAAAGTTTTTCCCAGAGAGAGTGGTCAGTCAGTGGAATCAGCTGCCCAGGGAGGTGGTGAAGTTCCCATCCCTGACTGTGTTTAAGAGTAGATTGGATGTGGTGTTGAGGGATCTGGTGTAGGGAAGAACTTGTAGAGTAGGGCTGATGGTTGGACTTGATGATCCCAAGGGTCTTTTCCCAACCTAAATGATTCTATGAATCTATGATTCTAAAAGCAAGTGGGGAAAGGAATGTGAGAGGGAGTTGCCCAAAATGTCCAGCTTTCCTAATAAAAAAAATTTGAGTTTGGGTCTGATGCAATTTTATGAGGAAAGCAGAAATCATCTGCAAAACAAAAACCATCCGCTGTGTCAAAACATGAGGCAGGAAGGTAGTTGTCAGAAAGCGCCCTCACAAGTGCTCCCAAGCCTGGATGTCCCAGGAGACGTGTCCCACACTGTCACACCCACCTGGGCTTGCTGGAGGTGCATCAGTCCCAGCCCATGGTCTTCTGCACCTCCACCAACAGGATCTAATGGTGTTCCTCCTGGTGGAACAAGGCAGCTGTGTGTTCTGAAGGCACGTTTTTCTAGCACACGTTTACCTTGGTGAACTACTCTGTGTCACTGAAACAGAAAGCTGGACCCATTTTCAGCAGCAGGAACTCATAGCTCAGTGCACCCAGCCGGCCGACACACGTTCTGTGAGTTGTCATTTACCCCACCACCATCCCAGCGCAGCCTCTAAACCTATTGATGGTCCTCTGGGGGACCCTGGAATGGCCTCAACCAGGCTCCATAGCCATGGGATGGTTGCAAAGGCCTCCCATTCACAACGGGGCAGCAGGGGGAAGACTGAATAATTTCTACTAAGCCATCAAACTGGCACTGAGCCTATGCAAACCGAGCTGGTATCTCTCTTTCCCGACAGCAGCTCTGAGCCAAGGCGCGTTTGGCCGGCGATCAAAGTCTCCAGGCTGGTGGCATTATCTGTAAAGGCGACCATTCCTAGTGGCTCCGACAGCTTCTCTGCACCGGGGGCTGTACAGTCACTCATGAGCTAACTCAAATCAAATAGGCCAAGAAAGTGTTATCGAGGCTGTTTCTCGGCTCCAAGAGGGGAAGAGTCACTTTCATCATGAGATGGCGGGTCCTGCTGGCTGGAGCAGAGAGGGCTTTTCTTCTGGCTCACTTAAGTAGTGTGTGTTTTTCTCAACACCTTTGTTGAGAAGAGGATGAGAGGTGATCGTAATGTTTTTTCAGCTTATAAAACCTTTTTGTCCCTGAAATGTTTGCCCTTTTTCTTCCTTCCTCTCTTTCGTCTTTGGTTTGTTTTTTGTTTGTTTGTTTGTTTGTTTTTTTGATCCTTTTATTTATACTTTTGTCAGTCACTTTGACATCAAAACTACATTTTTCATTTTCTTTTTTGGAACCCACAGCTGCTCTGTGTTTGAAGAAGTTTACGTGTTTGCTTCTGTTTTTCAAAGCCAACGTGCGACCACCCCGTTATTCTACTTCCAAGAGGAGCAGGGTGGTGCATGGGGGTGAAAGTATTCCTTGTGGACACCTTGCAGTAGGCCTGTGCCCAGAAGCCTTTCGTGAAGCTGCGTGATAACAACCTTCTCAAGGAGGCACCACGAGTTTGGGTGCATTGCTGATTCCAAATGCTTTGAGCTGCCTTCAAGGGGAAGCCCCCCCACCGTGCAAGCTATTTTGAGACTTCAAAGCCTTCTCCCTTGTGACCGATCATCCTTTTCCCCATATGTAGGAGAGAGCGAGGTTCTGCTGAAACTTCCCATGGAGCTCCAAGTTCCTCCTTGCAAACCTGAAGGGAACTGCTGAAGGCTTTGGTTTACAAAGCTACATTTCCTCCCGTGCTGACCCTTTCTCCTCCCTCCTCTCCAATAAATCGCCAGCAAAGCAGCAGCCAGGCCGTGCACAGACACAAACCCCAAGTTGCCCCAGAGACATGTTATCTTACGATGACAAAGGGCCTGTCTGGCTCTCTTGCTGGTGGCATTATTTGGAAAGGTCACACAGAGTCTGTGGCTTGATGGTCTGTTTTGAAAAATGCTATTTATAGACTGTCTGTCACTCACAGTGCAATAATTAGGCTCTGTACAGGCTAAAACCTTTCTCCAGCAAATTCTTGTTCTTGTTCTT
>VZTM01015170.1:99740-112926 GCA_013400555.1 Jacana jacana | reverse complement strand
TGCTCTTGGCATCAGAAGGCTTCTGCAGATGGAGCAGGAGAATGCTTTATGACTTGTGATGTAGCATGACATATTTGTCGATGACCTTCTTCTGTAACCCCTCTGTTCTCATCTCCCTTTTTCTTTCTGTTCCAATTACTTTGAGCAGCCTCAAGAAAAAAATACCAAACCACCAAAATGAGTAAGTCCCCTATGAAGTCATGAAATGTTTCCTCTTAAACAATGCCATTTCATGCTTCTACATCTTAAACTCTGACCATTTTCTCCAGTGGGGAAAATGTCAAGTTTAAGTGTCAATACCACTCATTACTAACTAACCATTAGTATCTGAGTGAGAAGTAGTTACTAATACATTCCAACTCAATTTGCAGTGTGTGTTTGGAGAAAGTACCAGAATCATTAACTTTTCCACCTCTAAGGCATTTTCCATGAGTGGGTTTTTTTTCTAATTACACATCTTGAAAAAGAAAAAGACTACGATGTCATTATTGCTCGGTTTGCTGACATGCTGCTATTTACCAACAGACTGGTGCACCAAGATGGAAGCCTGCCTGACATAACTATGATGAATTTAACAGCCAGCAGAGAAAAGGAAGAGGATAAAATGCTGGAAGAGGCTGGTGAGAAACGAATGGAAGAGCCAGAGGGGGAGGGAGGGAAAGGGAGGGTTGAAAAAGGAAAAGAAGAAAAGGAAGATGAGGACAAGGAAGATGATGATGATGATGAAGACAATGAATCAGAGGAAGAAGAAACGACAGGTAAGCTCTGCAGATTGTGAATTTTGCCTTCCTCAGCCTTACTTAACAGTGGCAACAGATGGTTCATTCTTGGTCATCCCTGCTCACTTCAGCCATCATTTTTTCCTTCTGATTTTACATACAGTCTTTGGCAAAAGAGCCTGAATTGAGCAAATTACTACTTGTCAATTATTCAACAGGGTACTGTCTCTTCCAGGGAAAAAACATACTCTTTCTGTAGTTTGTTGAGAGGATGATAACAAAAGAAACTCCACCTCTTTTTTCTAGCTGCTCTGGGTAGGATTAATAGGAGGTTGCCCCAGATCCTAAGAACTCGTGTAGAGTGAAATCTCTTTGTAATAAAGAAAATACACATACATATTTAATCCCTGATATGGCATGGTTTCAAGGCACTGCACTCCAGAAGTCCCAATGGCTTTGCTTCATTATTCATGTGCACATTAGTGTCATAATTTTCACTTCTGAATATGGAATGTGCAATTGATGCCAGATGAAGATAAAAATTATTAAGGGCAGACATGGGTAAGGCCAATGTTGTCATCCTTGATATTGCTAGGATGAACTGCACCACAT
The DNA here is from genome assembly GCA_013400555.1 of Jacana jacana. Taxonomy (NCBI): domain Eukaryota; kingdom Metazoa; phylum Chordata; class Aves; order Charadriiformes; family Jacanidae; genus Jacana; species Jacana jacana. The sequence continues at coordinate 111,595 of VZTM01015170.1, read as the reverse complement.
CAAGTGGGGCTTTGCAATAGCATGAGATGCAGCTTGCCATGTTGATCCACTTTTAAGTTGTACATGCATTTATTTCTAACAAAGTGGTATATCATTTTTAGATAGCCATGAGGCTGGAGTTTTGACATTATTTTGGCATGTTCAAGTGTGCAGACTTTGTTACACAATGATGTACAATTTTTCAATGCATGCAGTCAGGTTTATATTTTACCCCTGCGCATGTGGCACCTGGACCTGCTAGACAGAGCTTGCTTGCCTGCTCCATGTAACTGGCACTGTCTGGATAACCACAAGATAACCATCCTTGTTTGCTTTGTATATAAAATAACCAGATAAGTTGAATTAATTACATACAGAAGCTGATAACTATTTTGCATTTTCACCAGCTTAGACAGAGATGTGTTTCTGTGTCACTTGCAAATGTTTCCATTTCTGATGTTAACTGTAAGAATATTCTTACAGCATGCAAAATCCTTCGTATACTCTACAGTGCTTCTGAAACAGAGTGTGAAGAAATAGAGTGTGAAGACTTTATATTAATATATACCAGCCTAGTGCAAAAGTTCTATAGCCAGCCCACAAGCAAAAATGGCACTTAGAAAGCACTGTTCAGCATAGGTATTGTCATATTTACTCATATATATTAGATGTTGCCACATGCTTGCTCACTGGGACATTATTTGGGAGGATGGCTTTTTTAGCAAAATACTGTCTGTGAAGGGATATTTTCACTCAACTTCAGGATCTGAACTTGCTAAAGCTCCTTTTTTAGTCCTTTTTCAACTAAGGGAAATATTCAACTGGACTACAGCTTGCCTTGCCAGTTTTAGATGTCTGCCCTGAGATGGCACAAATTACACTCTAAGAGAGTGTGCTGTTTGTTCTCTCTGACCTGTGAAGACATCTGTAGTATAGCTGTCTAAAACCATGTGACAAGAGTTCTACTTCTAGTGTGCATGGATCCCTTCCAAGTTGGCTGAAAACCTTTCTGAATAGTAGTAGTCTGTGCTTTCTGAAAACAGACTAGTTCCATAGCTTTCAAACATCCAACAAAATCCTATTCTTTCTGAGCTGGATAAGGGCCAGGGTTGCAGCGTCTGAGATCTAGTCCTTGGATGGGAACCCTAAGCTTAGGTTCAAAGACACTGAAGGAAAATGAAGCCCAGAAGGGCTCTGCTAGAGAGGAATAAAAGCAGAATTGACAAAGGAAGCCACCACTGCTTTTGAAGTAGGGAATTCTTTCAATGAATGTGGGTCAGGATGGAGAACACCATAGCTAAGTGGGCTTTAACCCCATTTTGTCTTGATTAACCACTGAGCCATACCATTAACCTCTTTGTTGTCTTAATCTAAGGCCTGGAAGAGAAGAAGTAGGAGACTCATTGTTATCTGTTGGAGCATTCTTTTTTACAGAGACCTTCTTTTTTTCTCCTCCCAATGGTTCTGCAGACTTAAGGAACAAGTGGCATCTGGTGATTGACCGCCTTACAGTGCTGTTTTTGAAATTCCTGGAGTATTTTCATAAGATGCAAGTCTTTGTGTGGTGGCTGTTGGAACTGCATATCATCAAAATTGTTTCCTCTTACATCATCTGGGTCACAGTGAAAGAGGCAAGTAAACACCCTCTGTCAAAATCTCACCCATGGTGGAGGCCTGTCGGCATCTGCTGTGCAACGACACATCCATGTCTAGGGAGATGTCTTCCTCATGTCAGACCTCACTGAAATCGCCAAATCCAGCTGGGTTTGTCAGCTGCTGGGGACCTGCCTTGACATTTTCTTTCACAGTGATAGTCTATTTGTCTGCTTAGATATTATCAGCCCTCCCCTTTTCTCTAGTTATTAAGGTTTTATTATTTTAATATTTGGACTCAAGAGACGTAGTCCTTCCCCTGCTCAAGTTGGCTGTAGGCATCATCCAGGGATGGAGGGTGTAGAAAAGGGTTCAGAAGGAACATCTAGGAAAATTACTTACAGTGGGTCTGGGCTGAAGTAACAGGAGCATGGAACTACACCTAAAGAAAAAGGGAGCAATGCTTTAAGCTGTGTCTTGGTTGTGGGCACTGTGAGTTCTCTACCCGACATAGCCATTCCTTGAACAGAGTAGTAGGAGAGGATTCACTAAAAAACAAAATAAAAAAAAATCCTTTCTCTCACATCTTTTGGGTGGAAATAGCCAAGAGGATGAAGGTGGGTTTCACAGACACAGATCTGTGTCATCTCTTCTGTGTTTCCTGTGTACTAAAGCAGCAGAACAAGCATGTGGTCCTTTGTATTTCATATCTGTTTGTAGAGTAGATATGCAGTTTTGTGGGCCTAATAGTATTAATATCATGTAGGAGACAAAGTTCTTCCTAAACTGACTATTAAGCTTTTCCTGCGTCACTTGCCACTTTGTGTGTGTGTTATTGTGAATATTGTTGTATTTTTTTCCAGTATTTTTCTCACCATTTCTCTGTGTTGCTTTCTTTGGAATTATATTTTTTTTAATTACTATAGAAAAGGTCAGACTTTCTCAGTTCTCTTGTTACTCCATGTAATTTCCATACTGTTTTTGTGTTTTCAGGTGTCTCTGTTTAACTTTGTGTTTTTAATTGTCTGGGCTCTTGCTTTGCCATATGCTCAGTTTCGGCCATTGGCATCAAGTATCTGCACTGTTTGGACATGTGTGATTATTGTCTGCAAAATGTTGTACCAGCTCACATCTATTGATCCCAGCACTTTTTCCAGTAACTGTACATTGGTGAGTACAAGTGCATATTAAAAAGATTTGACTGCTGCCTTCTTCAATGGAGAAGAGCAAAAGGAAGCATATCAAGTACTGAAAACTACAGTTCACCTTATGTGTTATCATTGAATATTATTCCTGCCCCAAGCAGCCTTAAGCTCTTTTTATGAACTGTTGAATTTTCTTTTTAGCCAGGAGAGAATGAAACTAAGGTCAATTTAGAAGAACTCAAAACTTCAGTCCTCTACAGCGGGCCCGTTGATCCTGCAGAGTGGGTTGGATTGCGGAAGTCTTATCCCCTGCTTGTGTACTTAAGGGTAACTTCTTTAATTATCTGTATTGAGATATTTTCTTATTTGTGGTGAAATTAGCAATTTCCTTTCCTTGAAATAAATCATCTGCCACACACATACACGCAAAAAAAAAAAAAAATGCCAGCCATTGATAATAGGGAAATACGAAGGGGAAGAGACAGCCGAAAGTCCTATCTCTTACACATGACATTTCCAGAAGGGATTCAGTATCAATTAAGATAATCTGCTTAAAGAAGTATGGCTTTCTAACTCTACCATCTGTTAAAAGCACTCTCAGAAATGTGGTATTTAAGAACTATAAGTAATTAAGAGGTACATAGATTTCAGGTACCAAAGAACTGATGGGTCTAATTGGAGTAACTCCCTAGAATGACAGTATATGCTGTAAGCAGTTAATTTTTTTAAGTGCTTATTCCTTAGCCATAGCTTAGAAAAGATAATAAGTTACAGGGATAATTCATTCAGACACGAGTAAATGGATGTCTTTTGTTTTTCTTCTTGTTTTTTGTTGATGCCTATGAGCAATGTTTTATTATTCCTGTCCTGGTTAAAAAACCCTACTAAACAATAAAAATGTGCCAACTCCTGGGGCAAAACTTGCATCTCTCCTCTTAATTTAAAGAATCTCCAAAACTTTGTATACATCGTTTAAGGTTATCAGAAATCTGTTGACTGAATAACAGCAAGTTTTGGTCTAACCAGATTTATTCCTCAGTTCTTTCCTGAGAGCTTACCTCTGTGGGCTATGTGTAGGGAAGACCCGCCAAGCTCTGGCGGTCAACATACCAGGCCCTGAAAGTGCCTCTGCCTCTCAGTCCCTTAGCCGTGCACCTCACACAGTTAAGAATATATGTAGGGAGGAACAATTACTGACCCAAGAATTCTGCATGGAGAGTGGAGTTGCCTAATGGTGTCTGGCTTGATGCTATGAGCTTGAGAGCTATGAATACTGTCTATAAATACAGGTAATATGTTGTGATTAGAAATTGTTCTAGAAGGGTTTTCACTGAATTAGCAAATAAAATGTGTCCTCTACACAGAGGAAGACAGGTCAGTGCTAGACCCGAAGGTCCCAACCTTCAAGTCTTGGTGTGATTCTGACCCCTTTAATAACAGGCATTCAAAATGCCTACAGTGCTGAAGCGAGTAGCCCATCTATAGTGCATTATGTAAAACTCTCCCCAACAAGAATAGGAAGCCCAAAGAAAGCAATTGAAAAATAACTTGTAAGAAAAAAAATCACCCAACACAAGTGAAAAAAAAACAAACCAACAGTGGCACTTGTGTCAGGACAGTCTTGTCCCAAATATTTCTCAGTGACCAGAGATCTAGAAATTGCCTTTTCACATCCAGTTGTGGCTTCCTTAAGGGATTTTATCTGAGGTGGTCTTTTTAACCAATTTTTCTAGTTGGTTAATACCTTTCTTTTATGGAGCACAGGACAGATCTCCCTCCTGAGGAAAAACAAAAACCAAAAAAACACCCAAAAAAACCCAAACCAAACAAAAAAAAACCCAAAACACATCAGAGCTACTCAAGACTATATCCCAGTCAACCTGGCTTTGGGACAGAAGGAGCTGTGCCTGAGTGAAGACTGGCAGATAGACTGTTCATTTAAAAGAGTATCCAGAATATATTTGCACTGTCCAGCATCCTTGAAGTTTTAGGAAGTTAGTGCTTGCTAGCTGAACCCCTGCAGATGCCTTTGTTTATTTTTCTGTCCTCTGTCTCCTGCAAAGCAAAGCATGGTATCTTAAGAGAGGCCATGAAATATAAGAAGGTACATGGATGGGTCAATGCATTGTCCCTCCCCTTCCTTTCTAGTGTTCTATTATACATCTAGTGTTCATTATAGTATTCTTTAATGAATGTATTCAGATGTATCTTCTGAATGTCACTATGTTTCCTTAAAATTCAAGAAACCCTACATTGCTTCAATGATAGTAGCTGGGAAATAAGTGCTGGTTCACCTTGGAGTGTGGAAGTGCTCAGTGGTAACATCCATTTGAGAATTCATGGAATTATACTTATCAGAGAATTTTATAGTTTCTTGTGGTTTTGGATTTTTATTCATATTCTTCTGATTGTTTCTCCCATAGAATAACTTACTGATGCTGGCTATTCTGGCTTTTGAAGTTACAATCTACCGTCACCAAGAGTACTACAGATGTCGAAATAACCTTACCACACCTGTGACTAAAACAATTTTCCATGATATTACAAGAGCACATTTGGATGATGGACTGGTAAACTGTGTCAAGTATTTCATAAACTATTTCTTCTACAAGTTTGGTTTGGAGGTAAACCACCGTATATTATTTTTCTCCAGACTATCATACCAATCCTTTTGATTGTGTCACTTTTAAATACTAGCTTGAACTATGTTTGACAGCTGGATGCTTGTTAGTCATCACTGATGTTAAACCGTGCCACAGTTGCTATCTATCTGCTAGTAGTGGGTTTCCTCTTGCTTTTCTGAGCCTTATTTATAACTCAGTGAATGTGAAAACGGATGGGAAAAGAGATGGTCATCTGAGGCATACCCTCTTATGCACACCTACAGAGGGAACAGGGACAGCAGGAGAAGAAGAAAAAAGCAAGAGCTATCTCTCTCTAAATATTTCCAAGCGTTGAGGGATATAGTGTAAGGGAAAACTTTGTAGAGTAGGGCTGATGGTTGGACTTGATGATCCCAAGGGTCTCTTCCAACCTAAATGTTTATATGCTTCTATGATTCTTTTGCCTCTGACTGCACAAATGCATCCATTTTTTATACTTGTTACAATAGCTGTTAGCAACCTGCAGATGCAACATGTCCAGCAAAAGTTATTGCTGCTTTGTCCCACTGGTGTAAGAAAAAATTATTTCTCCAAAGAACTTTTCAGTAGACAAGAAGCACACAGAGGATTAAAAGATGCAGGTACAAAGGAGTGAAGTGATTTTACTGAAGATCCATGATGTATAATAAATGTCTAGTAGGTGTCTTATTTAGTAGAACACCTACTTGTCTCTTTTGCAGCAGTGGCCCAGACTGTTGGTGTTTAGGCTCAGCTAATGTATTGCTTCTATCTGCTTAACCCAGTCCAGCAGCAAAACACTGGAACTAAACCTGCCTTGAAGACAAGCTATTGCTGAACAAGTGCAACAAAAAAGGAAAAAAATCTCTGTTCCCTTATGTTCACAGACACATGAAATATACTTTCAAAAATGTTTGTAGAAATAGTGATTTTTTCACAAATTTCTGTGTCTGTTCTGCAGAAGGCATTTCCTAGGCTAATGTAACCCAGATCTAATCATAATGATGCTGTTGGTCTATCTATTAAACATACTACCCCTTGCTACCAATTAACAGAGTAAACTGTTCACAGCAAGTCTGAGCATTAAGAGTGAGTGAAAATTAAAATGAATCATCAAGCTATTTCCTTTGGGAAATAAATTTAACTTCATCCTAATCTGAGGAGAGAGAAAAGCTAAATAGTGAAGTACATTGAATATATGATTCACTATGAATTATTCACTAACTTTGAAAACGCTTCATTGCACTGTGCGAATGAATTATATTAATTGGAGTCAGAGAACAGAAATGCTGGGATGCAGAGCCTTTGGAAAAACGGAGAAGTAAAGCTGCCTTATGGCAACTGACTGGGTTTGTCTATAGCCCATAGAAGTTATATGGTCTAAATCCCTATTCTTTTTGTCTGGTTCCCACACGAAGATATGCTTTTGTTGTTTTTCTTAATGGTTCCTCTTCTTTTTCACATCGGTAGGTGTTATCAGAATATATGGCTGTGTAATATGTGCTTTGCTTGGCAACAATTAAACATTTCACATATAGGCTACTGTGAAAATGATCTTTCCATTCTGTGTCATTAGATATTTCATAGTGGAAACCTGCTTTATTCACCTATTTGAAACTTGAAAATTTGGGGTGTTGAGGTGGGTTGGAAAAGGTTGCTGTTGGAGGGATACAAACTGTTTTAGCACGTTGGTTTGAGCAGATTTTTTGCAGTTGGCCCCAGCACACATCCAAGCATTCTGTCAGTATAGAATAGTTTATCATTGTTGCATTGACTGGCTATCCAGCTGCAAATGTTCTTATGTTTCTTTACTTCTTTTCCAGACCTGTTTTCTTCTATCAGTGAACGTAATTGGTCAACGAATGGATTTTTATGCTATGATTCATGCCTTCTGGCTGATCGCTGTATTGTATCGACGTAGAAGAAAAGCCATTGCAGAGATCTGGCCAAAGTACTGCTGTTTTCTGGCATGCATCATTACATTCCAGTACTTCCTTTGCATTGGCATCCCACCTGCACCTTGTAAAGGTAAGAACACTTAGACTTTATGGACAATTACTGCTGCTTGCTTTTACAGAAAAGTGCTAGAAAACTGCTAGTATTCAGAAGAAAAGGATGAAGTAATTGTTATAAAGTACTGATTGCATTTTTACGTGCTTCTGTCATACAGACTATCCATGGAGAAGTGGTAATGCCAACTTCAACTCCAACATCATAAAGTGGTTATACTTTCCAGACTTCATTGTGAGACCAAACCCTGTCTTTCTTGTCTGTAAGTATAGTTATGAAGTGTTTACATGTCCTTTGCTTAAAACACCTGTACAGTGTAATTTGAAGCCAGCCTTTTATTTACTCTTCAATAGCAAGATGATATATTCTTTCAGAGATTGAATGCTAAGTGTGGTTAAAAAATTCAAATATCTTGTAATTTCTCCATCTGTTTTTTCCAAATCCTGTTTTTAATGAAGCAGCATCAAAAAATATAATTATTTTGCCTTTTCTAATTTATTTCTCAATAAAAATCATATAAGATGACAGGAAAAAAAAAACAAAACAAAACAAAATACATTAATGAATTTCAAATTGGTGTTAAATGCATTGAAAAAAGTACAGTCTTGGAAGTTCAAAGTGTGTGAAAACAGTCTGGTAACTACCTTGTATCACCAGCACTCCTTACAACTCAGTTAATGGCAAATTTTTTCCTTTCAATCACTGCTTTCTCCTAGATGATTTCATGTTGCTGCTGTGTGCATCCTTACAAAGGCAGACATTTGAGGATGAAAATAAAGCTGCAGTACGTATTATGGCTGGAGACAATGTGGAAATTTGCATGAATCTTGATGCAGCTTCTTTTAGTCAACATAATCCTGTTCCTGACTTCATTCACTGCCGGTAAGAACTGAATCTTTAAACACTTGGAAAATACAGTGCTTCCTTTTTGTAAAGTTTTCTCACGTGAAAGTAACTCTCACAGCTTCCAGTTTTACTTGGAATTCATATTCGAATATTCATATATGTTCCCATCTCATAACATGCCTTTCACTGCTGTATAAGAGAGCAGGTAGTTAGCTTCTGGGTAATCAGCTTATGGTTTAGAAAAAGGAAAGATGAAAACAAGTCTTCCTAAGTCTGCTGATTGTTTTATGTGCTCCCCAGAGGGAAGTTCACTGATAAATGATACCTCCGTATCCTGGGGTCCATCAAAAGAAGTGTGACCAACAGGTTGAGGGAGGTGATTGTTCCCCTCTACTCCACTCTGGTGAGACCCCACCTGTAGTACCATGTCCAGCTGTGGGGTCCCCAACATAAGAAGGACATNATGGCAGGGGGTTGGAAGAAGATGATTTTAAGGTCCTTTCCAACCCAAACCATTCTATGACTCCATGAAATTTGCCTGAAAGCATGTGTTCCCTCCATGAATGCCCTTTGGGGCTGTTTTTATGGTGGACTTTAGCACTTGGATGGCTTCCCCAAAACACAGGCATGTTAGCAGGAATCCATTGTTGTCTTAACTTGCACGTGTGTATTTAATCCGACAAAGTCATCAGTCATGTCCTGATGAGTTGTTGTCTAAGTCCAATCAAAATAATAGTCTAATATAGAGACTGTCCTTTGTGCTATTTCATCTAAGCACAATAACCTTAAAAGTGTCTTGGAAAGAAAACTGGTGTGTCCTCCTGTTTCTGAATATTATATGTAAGGTTGTTCAAGAAGGTGACCAATACAAAAAGGGGGCACAGCCTGAGGCAGTCTGTTTTGGATGGTCTTCAAACAATAGAGCTATTCCTATGTGATCATTTTGACAAACACAGATTAGCTCAGCTCTTCTGAGTTGTGCTGGGCATGCTCTCAATTGAAGTTGTCTCTGAAAGTCTGATGCAGTATTACAAGAATAAATGAGAATGGTAAGATTTCTTAGCTACTGTGTTTTGTCAGACTTGTCAGGTGTTTGTTTTGTGAATGCATGTTACCAACAGATGTCTGAGTGTGAAAGGAAATAAAAGAAATTGAACTGGTATCTCACAAAATCTCCCTTTTGCTGATAAAATTCCATTTATTTTACTAGAGAAGTGCTATCAGCCAAAGCCCTTCTCAAAATCTTTAAACCGATCCTGTTGTTTCTGTTCAAAGTGATGGGCAAATCTATCTGGAAATAGCTTTGAAGATGAGATCTTTGAAACACATCCAATTGACTCAGTTTTCCAGAAATTTATAGTAACTTCTGGGGTGAAGAAGTTCTCCCCCTTGAGTATTTCCAGTCTAGGTAGTGGACCCAGTGCTCTACATCCAGTAAAATAAGCACAAAGAGAGAAGTCATAATCGCTGTTCAAAATGCTCTAGCAGGTAAGGATGCTTTCCAATAGACACCTGCGAAACAGGGCTGGGTTAAGAGGACCATATAGGGGAGCGTTGCCTGAGTTTTTTTCTTGCCAGTGTGGTGTTGCCCATCTTAGCAAAAGCTAATACAGCAGTTTCATCAGGGACACTGATGTGATTGCTTACTAGCAAAGACCATCACTGGTGTCACAGTTGCTGGCACAAATGAAAAATCAATTTTTCCCTCCTTAGTCCAGAGAAAAAAACTGTGAAAAGAAAATCACAAGGCTATCTTCAGAAGGGCAAAAGAGGCAAGAAAATCTCTGCTTTTTATGCAGCTTCTTTTGGCATCTTTTTGAAGTTTCCTGGAATCTGACAGGTATTTCTGGTTGTCTGTAGAAGGTATTCCCAAATGGCCAAGCATGAAAAGTTTGAAACAGAGAGGATATTCTTTGAAGATTTTGGATGGAAATCAGAGTCAGGTTTATAATGGAAAGCAAAGTCCAAGCTGAACTGGCCTGCTGCCTCTCCACAATCCTTTGGGTTAAGTTGTGTGTTTTGGTTCGTATGCATGGTATGGATCACCTTGAAGTCTTGGTGGCATCGCATCTATTTAAACACACTGCTTTGCATGTGCTGACAACATAGACCTATGTATAGATGATTAACAATATGAAACCATTTAGTTGCAAGTTTGCAACTTGAACTAAGCAGTAAGTAATATTGCTGGTGGATAGTACAAAAATCCCCAGGAAATCTGAGAGCGCCATTAGTAGTGGTGAGCTGAGCAAATAAACTGGGATCACTTTGGAGTTGTTCCAGCTAAATACAGAAATCTGTGCGACTGTTTCATGTGATAGTTTTATGTTGTGTGAATAAGAATGAAAAGAACAAGGAAGAGAAAGAAACAGAACAGGAACAATTTTTATTTGAAAAATCCATGAAATGAATAGAAAACCTATTAATTTTAGGAACAGAGGAAATTCCTGTTTCTGATATCCTTTCTTGTAGATGTGTGGGCAGGTAACTGTAACTGTAGCTCAGCAAGCTGTAACTGCTGTAACTGCTTGTTTTGTTTTGTTTTTTTCCATTTTTACTGTTGGCTTCCTGAATCTGTCATGGGAACATATGTGTAGAACGGTGTGTATGGGTATAAACAGACCTTCCTTTAGTATGAGCTGAGTAATGTATCTTGTATCTTTCCTTTGAGCCTTTAAGTATCTCCTTCAATGCTTTCACTAAAATGCAGATTTTCCCAGGCTTTAGATGATGTTATTTTTAAGAGGCTGCATTGCGTATATGCAATCTTAAATGCCTAATTTGCTTCAAAGAAGCACCAGAGAATGACTGGACAGTCTCTTAGAGTGACTGAATCTTTTATTAGGGATTATAAATCTTTAAAAAGAAGGACTTTCGAGCTCTTGAGAATTCACCGAAGATATACCTCAGAAGAAAATGTATGTATCTGGCCTCCTACCAAGACAATTTGGAACTGAAAGGACTTTGTCTAAAAACATTTCTTGCGCTTTGCCACAGAACTTTCAGAATGGTCTAAATATTTAGTAACATGGACAAGAAGTTGCTTCAAAGCTTATCCAAGCAAATAAAATGAAAAATGGCATTTCTCCAGAAGTCAGTCAGAAAGAGCCAAACAAATAAGCAGAGAACCTGGTTATGAATAAATTACAAAGCACAAAAAAAAAAAAATAGTGCTTAGTATTCATGTGTTTTCTGAGAAGCCCAATGTGCATTTACTGCCATGTAAAAGAAGTGGCTGTTGTGGAATGAAGCACCCTTTCTGATGTGTCTCTTTCCTTGAGAAGATGCCAGTTGGTCACTGTTCTAGTAGGCAAGGATAAAAAGCTTTTCACAGCAATATAAACAGTGGCAGAAAAAGAACGTATTTCCAAATCCTTGATTTTCTTCTCTCTGGAGAACTACTTGAGCTCAACAATGAGAAATACAGTCTAAGGAAAAGATTTCCTGAAATTTCCACCCCCTGATTTCTCAGGGGATATGTGCTTGACCCCAAGGGAGAGCACAAGCAAAGGCCTTTGAAACAGAAATAAAAATGAAGAGCAGAAGTAGGAACTTTTAAACAGGATTTAAAGTGACTTCACTGGGGATAATCCTTTCCCACAGTCTCTAATGCTGGAAAATCCTTGTTTCAGTTCCCAAGCAGTTCTCAGATGTTCTCCTC
>VZTM01015170.1:69479-99688 GCA_013400555.1 Jacana jacana | reverse complement strand
TTTTTTCCTCTTAAGAGCAGAAACAATATTAACAGCCAGTCACTGAACTGTCACTAGTACCTGCACCCTGGGAACCATCACCAGGTGAGTCAGGTGAAGTCTCTTAAAGGCAGCTGTAATGTCTTCCTTGGAACTACACTTCTAATTTAGGTTAGTGAGAGAGTATCTGCAAGTCATCATTACAGGCTTCCTGTCATATTTGTTGTATAAAGCAGATAAACATTTTGTTGCTAATAAAGTGAGCCTCAAAAAATAAAACAGCTTTGGATTTGGGAATTTTTAAAGCAGATAGGAGGAGGAAGGAAGGACCTTACTGGTAATAGAGGGAGAGTCCTGGGAGAGGGCTTGACATAAAAAGGCCTAGAGAATCCACAACACTAAATTTGAAGAGGTCTATTGAAATAAGGCAGCTAATTTTCAGAAGATTCAGTGTTACTGTTGGCAAAGGGAAAATTAATAAGGCTGCTTTCTGAAAGCTACAGCTTCAATACTTGGGGGACGGAGGCTTGGTGAGCCATTAGCAATGGGATTAAAAGGGGAAACCATCTGTGATGCAGGTTCACACAGGTTGCTAAGCATGTGAGGAACAGGAGATAGGGAAGAGAGGAAAGAAAAAAGAAATATGGGGAGTAGAGTTCACTTACAGAATGCGGATATTCATAGGGATAATATGCCTGGAGGTGAGGGAAAAGGTAGTCATCAGAAGAAGGCTGTGGGAAGAGCTTTGGGATTATATGGAGGTGGATAGCCACACTCAAAGCAAAACAGGGGGCTGATAAGGGAATGCAATGAAGCAAACTAACAGCAGTTCCTCCAGCATGAAGCAGCATTGAGTTGTTTCGGTCAGTGCAACAGCACAATAGGCTCTCACCACTAGGTAAGCAAAGTTTATTCTTTCCCTGAACTTCAAAGTGCTGGCTGAGGACAAACACCTTTGCTCAAAGGACTTACTCACTGCAGCATCAGCACCTCTCGGAGTCTGCAGGCAGAGGTCTGGACATTAGACAGGCCTCAGCCCAACACATCATTGAGCGGGCAAAAAACTACACCTAGAGCAATCTTTTTGCAACAGACTGGATTGTATTACCGTTAAAAATTAATACCTGTGGAAATAAAATATTGAAGCAATCATTGTAAGACTGGTAAAGCTTTAGTAAAGAAAAGCAGATAGTTTGATATGGAGAGCCATCTGAGGTTATAATAGCTTTGATGGATGGATGGAATGAACTTCAGACTTTATCTTCCTTGGTTTTGAACAAAGTGATATGGTAGATTTTTCCAAAATGCTATCTGAGGTATCAGTGGATTCTGCTAATGACACAGTTGGCAAATCAACTTTTTTTTTTTATTTTTCATTCATCTTTCATGATTCTTCTGTGGAACTTCTCATTCAGAGGTTATCGTGCTACAAAAAGCATAGTTTGATGCTCTTGGTACAGTGGTGTAGTGGCTCATCTTCCTTAGATGTGTGATTCCTTGCCCCCAGCTACACACTCCCACCTTTGCATTCATAACACCAGCAGTGGGGTGGTTCATAGGCTGAATAGGCAGAAAAGCGTCCCTTCCCTGTGTCCTCTGCTCAAAACAAATAGGCTTTTACAAATTTGCTTCTTGAAACCAATTCAAAGACCCAAGCCAAAAGAAGGGGCTGGAACACAGAGTTGGGGGGAATGAAGGGGAGTGGGACTGTCCCCTTGGGAAGTAGCTGCTCAGATTTCCTAGGTGTATTGTCAAATACCAGATCCTGAGGGTGGCCTCTCCTTTCTGTGACTGGATGTAGATTTAAAGACCACTTAGAAGATGAGGTTTGGAAGGTTTACATGACACTAAACTAATGATCTGTGTGGTCTGCAGTGAAAGCATAAAATTATGGTATATGGTATCCAAGACTAAGCATTTTCTGCTGTCTGTTGAAGAATTTTTCAATTAGAGGGTGAGCACCCTTACTGATGTTCTGGGTTTGTCTAGGGTGTTTTTGGCTGTTGAGGTAGCATTTTCCTTCAGCCTCCCCCCGGTGCACTGTAATCTCCAGAGCAAGGATCCAAAACTTCTCACTTCCTGACTCTCTGGGTTTCAGGGAGAATTTGAAGATTTGCCTCTGAGAATGAATCAAGTGATTTGAGAGGCAATATGTTGAGAACTCCTCTGACAAGACACATCTTCATCCCTACTCTTACAACACTTGACCTACCTATATGATTATAAACAATTAATGAAAATTAGGGGGATGCATGACTCCACACTGTAACAGACAAGGAGATTTGGCATATTGCAACTGAAACAAGTATGATTTCAGGAATATTTTTATCTACCTGAGACTGCTCAAGTGTTGTTTTGTTGATTGTGTTCACTGTGGCATTGTTCTTAGGCCAGCACAGAGGTACCTGGGAGGGTTGGTGATATTTATTAGTTAGGTGTGCTCTGGATGACTTGTTCAAACACCATTTTATAAGAATTCACTCCAAGGTGAATTCTTTGGAGCCATTTCTATGGTTGGGCTTGCTTGTAATTCCATATTTTTAGAAAGCAGGAAGATTTCCATCTTTAAGAACTACATCATTTGTTATTTTTATTGCCTCCTGCATTTTGAGAAGCGTTTCTTTAAATCCTGTGTTGTTGTTTGGTTGGTTTAGAGATGTCCAATGCTATAATTTTTCATGTATATTTTGAAAATGAAAAGAATGACCATATTTACTATTTTAGATGACTGCTTAAATGTACCCAATGGTTAACATACTGAAAAAAATAGCTAAATTATTGTTTTCCCCTTCATATTCTCTCTAATTTCTGGAATTTTTAATCTGAGCATGATATCTGCTGTTTGACTGCAACTCAACCATATGTATAAGTAGGAAAGTTAGGATCCAGCCAGCTCTGGTTGTCTTTAAGGGTCAGAACCCCTTTTTATTGGAGAGTTCTAAGATATTCTTGTTTGTTTGATCAATTCAGTTCCATTTTGGACTTTTCTCCAAAGATGCTGATAGATTTTCTTGGTAGCACAGGACAAGATTTTTGAAATATTGCAATTGTTAGAGCAGTGTCAGGAAGGTTATCAGAAGGATGGTTATCCCTAGCCATCCTACACATCAATAGTTACTATTAAAAACACACCTAATTTTATGGTAATTTTTTTTCTGCAGAATCAGTGAGAGCACCATTTCCAGTTCATATTAAGTTAGTTAAGAGCTGTTCAGCTGATCTCTTCTGCTTCTTTATTTTCCCAGTGTGTATAGATTCTTTGTTAATGTTTTATCACCCCAAACCCAGTAGCATCTCTCAAGTCTTGATGTTTTTAGATTTCACAAGCAATAGTCCATAAATTTCTTAAATGTTTGTGGGAAATAAACATACAGGGGATTTCTTGTTACCTTTTGCTAAATGACTCTCTGGTTGGCTTCAGCAAGTGAACTGTATAATACAGGCCTATAAATGTAGTACTATAAATACATGCTCCTAGAGAGTTCTGAGCCTGAGAACATCAAGCAGCAGGGGCCTTTTTATGTGGTTTCATAGAGTGCGTTTAGTTCATTTACTCCTTAGACGGTTTGGCTTAGGTATATGTGTACTCCTATCATGCTCTCTCCCTGCCTGATTTCCTGATAAATGTAGTTTCACAGTCTGGGTGAACAGACCCTGAAAACACAGTTACATCTGGAATCCAAATACTAAATGGGGGGAAACTTGGTTTTGCAGTGTTTAGCTATATGTAGTATTCAGTATTACCTTTGGCAGATATTCTTATTTGAAAGCTCACTGAGTCAATATTAAGTCAAGATTTTAAGGAATCTGAAAATACCAAATTGTTTCTCACTCTTTCCCACTATGGGTCANNNNCTCACTCTTTCCCACTATGGGTCAGGCTGATTTCAGATGGCTCTGTCTTGCAGCTTCCTGGCAAATATTTGAGTAAATTCTATCACATTTACATTCTGTAGAAACCTTTTGCCCCGCAAAATTTTACAGTTGATTTTCATTGGAGAAAGATATTTTTAGCAGCTGTCTTTGAAAACCAGGCTTTTAACCAGAGTGAATTCCCTAGTAGTCATCAATAAATACAGATTTTTTTTGCAGTGGAGTATTGTAGCTGGCTTTTGAAGATAAATTTGCTATAGCATTGTGCGGAGTTCTTAAAAGTTGATCTCGGATAGCTTTTCAATTGCCAATGTTGTGTTACCAGATAATATCACCCTATCATGAAGACTGGTGAGAACATGTTTTTTCCACCTCTTGTGATACAAGGCTTGACCCTGCATGAGAGTCAGAGTGCCTTGCAGAGTGTAGCCAAGGTACTTATGCACATGAATGAGCGAGAATCGAGTATGTGAGCCCGGCAGACCCATAAGTGAGCTAGATACACTGACCTTGGTGTTAGTCTTAAGCAGGTGCCCAAATGCTGAAGTGGGATGAAAACTTTCAGCAGACTTTAGACACACGTTGCCCAGTAGCACAGGTAGAGGAAAGGTAGCACTGCCTCAGAAAATGGTAACTTTTTCTCTTTCTTTTACTTCCAGGTCCTACTTAGACATGTATAAGGTAATAATATTTAGTTACCTCTTCTGGTTTGTGCTTACTATAATCTTCATAACGGGAACCACGAGGATCAGCATATTCTGCATGGGCTACTTGGTAGCCTGCTTTTATTTCCTCCTTTTTGGTGGGGATCTGTTGCTGAAGCCCATCAGGAGCATTCTGCGTTACTGGGACTGGCTGATTGCCTACAATGTCTTTGTGATCACAATGAAGAACATCCTCTCGGTAAGTAGCTGCTGCCCCTCCTCTGCCCTCAGCACTTTGGTTTCCTTGGAAGTGTACAGAGTGCGTTGAGTGATTGTTAAAAATCCTTTTTCAAGACCACAGCCTTCTGCAAGCACAAAGCAGGCTCAATTTTAATGCAGAAACTGCAAGTGCATATCCAGGGAATGGTAATGCATATACATTATAGGAAAATGTGCACTCTTGTATTCAGTCAGGCTCTGTCAAAGCTCAGAAGCTATTTTCAAAGGGCCAGGTTCTGGTTTCTTTGCCTAGTAAAGTGTCTCCTTAGAAGTCTTGTGAAAATAGCAGTGGAGTGAGAAGCAAGTAAGAAGTGCAAGATTGGTTATACCATCGATAAATAGTGCACATTTAATTAAACCTATCATTTAAAACTAGAATTTTCAAACCTACTGCTAGATGAAGTTGTTGTGTGATCTAATGTAATTAGTGGTTGACTACAAAATTTCAAACTGTGTTCCTGTTTCCTTTAGAACTACTGTGAATTCACATGAAAACAGATATATTTCATAAAAGTAAAATTCTTCTGCAAAATATTAAAGGTTTTCTTACATTAATTAGCTTTTTAGAGCAGATTTTTGCAGTGGCACTGATAGGTGATTGAGACAAACCAGTAATTTAAATAATTTTGAAAGTTAATTTAGATTTATTCCTGGCAATTGCTTTTTAGCTTTGAACATTTTTAGTGCTGGACTGAAAAGAGGAGACATTTTTCTTTTTGCATTTATATAAGTCACTGTACTGAAATAAAATTGATTTATGAGTGGTTTGGATTTACAAATGTTCTAAATGCTTACATATGGGCTTCATTTTATGCTTGGGGATTCATTGGAGCTACACGTGTGTTAAGCTTGTCCATGTATGTTTGCAAGATTAAGTCAGTGATTTATAAAAGTTGATTGGCTGTTGCATTGCATCATGTGCCAGATGTGTCACTTTCTCTGCAAAAACACAAACAAAACTCATAAACCTCCTATCTCACTGATAACCAAAATAACAAATTCTTACTATTTAAGTGATGTGTGTCACTGGTAAAGACCCTCTTTCTTCTAATCTCTGTTCAAGTAATATTACACAGCCAATGGCAGTCACAGTTTTCTCATATTGTAAAGAGGTGCAATGCTTTTCTGGTCTTTATTTCTGCTCTGTTTTGTTATATGAAATTGTTCTTTTACTTTCCAGATAGGAGCATGTGGCTACATTGAATCATTAATTAAGAATAGTTGCTGGTTGATTCAGGCATTTAGCCTGGCTTGTACAGTTAAAGGCTACCGTATTCGTAAGTATTTTTCTTCACAATTTTCTATAAATAAAGAATCACCTTCAAAATATTCTGCCATATTTAAGTTGTGCCTCCTTCTGACATTCTACCTTGTGAAAATGTCATGCCTGCAATTTCAGTTTATCCAACTTGGTCCTATTGAGCAGCAAGAAAGAATACTGAAAATACGTCATATCAAAGGAGATACATATACTGAGAGAGCTATCAACACCACCACACACATACCCACAACCAGCGTTTGCTGTGATACCAGCACTTAAAACAATTTCCCTGTATATGCAGGTGATGTGATACTCAAGGGTATGGTTTCACTGGACAACTTGGGCTGAAGTGTCAGCTCACCATCACTGCTGAGAGGGCACCTTTAATCAGCTGCTGACTCCCACTCCTCCCTGTGTCACAGGTCTTACACTGAAAGGGTAAACCAGTTCAGGTCACTGAAATGGCAAGATGCTAAGCCAGCATAAAAGTGGTAATTTTTTGCAGGCATAGTGAGTTCAAGCATTTATATTTTTTTTACAATTATTCTCACGTTTGTGGTAATAACAGGGAGGGAGTGGATAGTGTATGTGGATGGAGGCGAGATAAGGGAGGAATGTGGCATGGAGACAGGATGAGGGGCAATAGGCACAAGATGGAACATAGGAAGTTCCATTCAAATATGAGGAAAAAGTTCTTTACAGCAAGGGTGACAGAGCACTGGAACAGGCTGCCCAGGGAGGTTGTGGAGTCCCCTCCTCTGGAGATCTTCAAGACCCGCCTGGATGAAGTCCTGAGTAATATGCTCTAGGCGATCCTGCTTTAGCAGGGGAGTTGGACTAGATGATCTCTAGAGGTCTCTTCCAACTCTGACAATTCCATGATTCTGTGAAAGCAAGACAGTTCACCTCTCAGTGAACTATTAATTTGGCTCCACTTTGTCCTGACATCCTGGATTGACAAATTGAAAATACCTGATTTCTTTCAGGGTTTTTGCTGAACTGTTGCAGAACTGTTTCATCCTAGTGAGTCTGCAGCAAAATTCTGAATTTCTTTTTTCAGGTCTGATCCTACTAGGTAACTGGGGAAGGGTAGGGGAAAAGAAAGGAAATGTGAAGATGCAAATTCACAAGAAATATTGCCCATTTGTTCTTGTATTATGCAAAACTTTCTGAGCAGCAACAGAAACTTAGACATGGGTTTCTGCCTTCCCAGGGGCAGACATAGCAGTCTTTGAAGCTCTTGGAGCTTGACCTTCCAGACCTATTAGACTGGCTTGCTTGATTGTAAAGCCAGCATCAAGCCAGAATCTGTCCCTTGAGTCCTTCTATAGGGCAGCATAGGCCATTTAGTTTATAGTCTAGCTCCACAAAACCCAGTGTTAATTTTTTAATATCCCCAAGAGAACTCTTTTAAAGAAAAAAGAAAGAAAGAAAGAAATAGTGAGGGAAAGAGAGAGAAAGAAAGAAAGAGAGAAAGAATGAAAGAGAGAAAGAATGAAAGAAAGATAAATAGTCGAAGCTAAAATCTAGAGATAGGATGAATGGGATTTCCTCTCTGCCTGACTCATCCTACCCCATAGGACGCAGTTTTGTGGTTTCAAATATTTTTTCTCTTATGCAATGGAAAGAAACATTGAGCTGAGTTGTGGACAGGAAAAATAAAAATATTATGTGGTGGCCATTAAAAAATTATTTTGACAAAAAATAAAACACTTCTTTCTCATATTGATAGTATTCTTAATAGAAAAATGAGACAAAAGTTATTTGGAAAAAAATGAAACATGCCATTTTAGAAAATATTGAAATCAAATATTTCAGGCTAACAAAAAATATTTTTTTTCTCATTCTTCATCTTCAAGTGCTTATTAAGGTAGAGTGAATTTGTTTGCAAGTGGCTTACTTCTGGTGAATTCACGGTTTTCATGGGCTATCATTTTGTGGGAAGCTTTCCAATTTGCTGTAAATGAAAATATGGAGTACTTCAAATGGAAATACATGTCAGCTTTCCTAAGAAAAATCTAATTAAAATACCTCAATTTAAATAATTTTAAAGGCTAAGATTATTTAATTGATTAAACATTATTAAAGAATACTTAGTACAACAGTCCTGATGCTGATGGTGTCTTTTTCCAGCAACCAACAATCTAGATTGTAAACTTCCCAGTGGAGAAGCAGGAATCATTTGGGACAGTATTTGTTTTGCTTTCCTGCTGCTGCAAAGAAGAGTCTTCATGAGTTACTATTTCCTGCATGTGGTTGCAGATATAAAAGCTTCTCAGATCCTAGCATCAAGGTAACATAAAGTTTTAAATACTTAAATGGCACAGCTCAAGTCTGTCATGGCTATGGTACTTACTTGTTTACAACAGGTAGTACCAAAAGCGTCCTTTAATATTGATTTAAACAATCCATGCTAAACTCATAATTGCAAATCCAACTCTGAAAAAAGCACACATGAGAAAACAAAATAATTGAGAATCTGATAGAAATTAAGCCATCTTTCTACCAAACACCATCTGCTGCTCTCACAGTCCTTGTTAAAATCTGTGAAAGTTGATGTGTGTTGCAACATTCCTTCAATATCAGTATGTGTGAGAGCGAATGCCAGAGTTTCTAAGCCTTGGAAAGAAAACACTCGCTTCTCAAAGCCTTTTTGAGACAATGGGCCTTAGAAATCACAACTCCTGAAATGGCATATGAGGAAAAATTCAGGAAAGTTATGACATCTGGCTTGCGAAGACACTCGGGAAGTGTCACATCATTGAACACTGACTAGGTGTGGCAAGGGATTATCACTCCCTTTGGACCTGTTAACTTCTACTTTCCCACAAGCATCCACTCATATCTATCACTAGCACAACCATTCTGTATTTTAGTATGAAGGCAGATCAGGAATGAAATTCTGGTTTTCATTTCAATAAGATTTCTAAGGATTTACTCCTGTCAATATTGGATTAAATGTATTGTGGTGGGTTGTTGTTTTTTTTTCCTGAAAAGCATATGGACATTGATTTCTGCATGTGTTTGAGGACATAATTTGGCTTGCATGTCCTGAAAGGAAGTATTTTTGTCTTCCTGTTCTTCCACCTCCAGGGATTACTTTTAGAAGAGGATGTGTTTAGCTGCCCTTACTGAAAAAAGAAAGTGCCACTGTAAGCAGGGCTACCAAAAGATCCACACGGCTCTGGGCTGAATTTCACTGCTGATTGATGCCCAAGATTGCTGGATACTGCCTTTTTGTAGCTTTTTTTGGTATTCTGGAGTAATTAATTATTTCTTTCAGGCCTTAGATTAGTTTTGTTTTATGCATTTGAGATTGTGGACAGAGGGAACAGAGAGTTCTCTGTGATTAGCTGGCATAAGGAAACTTAGAAACTTCTAATGCTTCTTCTCCTTTTTTCCTTTCTTCTGCCCCCATTTCTGCTGTAGGGGTGCTGAGCTTTTCCAGGCCACAATTGTCAAGGCTGTGAAGGCAAGAATTGAAGAGGAAAAAAAATCAATGGATCAACTGAAAAGACAGTATGTATTTAATGTGTTTTATATATATATACAGACATATGTATATGTATTTCACTGATTGTTAGTATTTATCTAGCACCTTTTTTTTTATAGAAATGCTGATTAAGCTTGGAATGTGATTTCACAATTACAAAAATTGCTCTCCGGGCATTCAAAGATCTAAGGTGTTTCAATATTATATAGTTCTAGAGTCATCTTTTCCAAAAAGGCAATGTACTCCAGGTTCTAAACTTTTGTTTAAATACAGAGTTAAATTTCTAGGACCAAAAGTTGTGAGGTTGACATAAAGAATCAGAGTGGAATGTACTGACTTATCTGCTCCTCAATAAGCCTGAAATTGTAATGGAAACAGATGTTTCCTATAAATCAAGAGAGAAGATGTGAACCCCCTTGCTTTTTCTGAAGGTTTGTCTAAATCTTAGAAATCCAGTGATGGCAGGTTAAGATCAGCTCTAAACTGTTCCACACCTGAGTATCATACCAACGTGACTTCTCTTTGAGATATGATCTGTTTCTGTGCTATATGTTTTCTCTGTTAGAGGTCCAGCTTAGTTGTAGTTTCGTATAATATGCATGCAATGCAGGTGAGATGGAGGGGGGTGGTGGGGGAGCAAAAATCTGTCTTTTTTCTTCTTTCTTTTTTTCCGCTAATTATCCTACTGTTCTCTCAGTTTGTCTCTCCCCATCTCTTAGAAAAGTAGGACAGTTAAATGCAAATCCCTTATGGTGCTAATGAAAAGGGGAAAAAACTTGGCAAATTACGAATCAGAAGTGCCATATTGTTGAAGGCAAATCCTAGATAGTTAGAAAATAGGAGACAGACACCAGAACTGGGTTTAAAAAACCCATAAGTTGGACTAGCAGAGGCCTAGTTAGAGAAGCTGTAGTTGGGATGCACAGAAATAGCCTGAAATCACTATGATCTAAGGAATCTGCAAAACATCCTGGCTCTGCTGCAATTGCAATATTCTCATTGACTTTAATATTGTTAGAATTTTCTTATGTATATCTGTATTCCTGGTACAATTTGTATACAATGGCGGTTACTTCCATTTAATTTGAGATTCCTCCTCTAGTGTTTGAGTTCAAAATATATATGTTTACCTTCACTGAAAATATTTGCACTCAACTTAATTGGCCTGGAGATCCTTTCCCTTTATATAGCCAGTAAGCCACTCCACTTTCTGTTGGATGCTGCCAGCATGCTTCTTCAATAATTTGCAAAAAGCTTTCAAAGCTTCTCCACCGCCATGCATGAAAGGCCATAACTGCTTCCTAACCAGATATCAAAGCCCGCTCCTGACAGCTTCTTCAACAGCTGCATAGCTCAGGAAGCATCAGAAGGCTGCGGGGACTGTGCTCCATGCTTCCATGCCTGGTGCCTGGGGTCTCCCACCAGATGATGTATTGGGCTCTTGCTGGCACTGCTCTGCTCTTCAGTCCATCTTCTCCCAATTGACAGGATGTGCCTGCCTGTTAATTCTGTAGCGTTTCAGATCAAGATGGTACTGCTTGCAGTAATACCAAAGATAATCTATGTTCCTCTAAAAATAGTTCATATTTGCAGGATGTCTGACTTTAACAGTAGAGGCTGCTTGCTTTATCTTATTCAATAATGTGCCTCAGTACTTCTTACACTTTTGGATGGTTAGGATGAAGACAAACATCAGCATGGCCAGAAGTTTTGAACAACCAAGTCGTTCCAACTGACATAGTGGAACTTCAGCAGCAGATGAATGACAGGGAAAGAAATGGAATCATCTACTGAATCATAGCAACTAGCTGGGATAAAAGAATTTTTCCTCTGTAGTGGGTGCTTTTTCCCTAACAAGTGGATAGATTAATAAAAGTATTTAAGTGCATTTCGATCAGTGAATCATTTGCTTGCAGTTGTGTAGGAAGAACTTTTTCCTGTTGATTTAAACTTTTTCTTTACTACAGTTTTTCAAACTGTGAAAAATTGAAGGCTTGCCTAACCTGGACAAAAATAAGGTTGTTTTTGTTTGTCAGAGCTTCATTTGCTCCCTTGTACCTCCTGACAGCAATTCTTTAAATTTTAAATGATAATAAGATAGTTGAGGGAGAGTAGGTAGACAGTCATGTGATTAGAAAGGAACACAGCTCTTGCTGACCAGTGAGTGAACATGTAGGCTCGAGCCTTCCAGCCAACCCCTTCAGAGCCATTTAACTCCTGATGTTTAAGGGCAGGATTAATATCAATGGATATTTCTTTTAGAAATGTCGGAGTGTGTGTCTGTGTGTGTATGTTTAACACTTGTTGTTCAGTGCGGGTCAAAAAAGATGAGGACATGAATATAATAAAATTGTTCCTTTTGCTAGAATGGATCGCATCAAAGCCAGGCAGCAAAAATACAAAAAAGGTAAAGAGAAGATGCTCAGCATGAGCCAGGAGTCCTCAGAAGGGCCGGAGATTCGGAAGGTTTCTGAAGAAGATGATGAAGGTACCATTAGCTGTTGTTGTACCATAATTAAACCTAATAGTTGGACAAGTGATAAGTCGTCCTTCAAAACTGTCAGAAAGTAGTAAGATTGTTAGCCGAGTATGAGTTCGAAGCCTGACACAGCCAAAAAAATCTGGGGTTTTGTAATGCTAAAAAGTTTAAGAGAAAATAGGTTACTTTTGGTTAACTTCAGGCTGTTGGCAAAGAGATAAATAGCAGCAGAGGTTTGTTGTAGACAAAGTCATTATCTGCAAACCACAGTTACAGATAGGTAGCATCCACATTTTTCTAGCAATGTTTTGTGGATGCTGTGAGGATTTTTTCATTCCTCATGTTGATATACTTTTAAATATTGTTTAAAACATGGGAACAGATAAAATGATACCTATCTAATGCCACATTTCTAGCATTGACTTGGGATCAGCACTTAATGCATTTGAAAATTTTGGAGCCTGAAATGTAAGAGGATTTGAGAGGATGGAAAATAATTTCTTCTTGAATTTGCAGTCAACTGTGAACTGTATGTTTTAAAATGCAAAACTGAACTTTTAGCTGTTTTAGGGTAGATTGATGTTTTATCTGCTGCATAAACTAGAGTATTTCTGCTTAGTGGTCATGCTTCTGAGTGATTTTAATACTGAATGTATTCAATAGATCTGACATCTGATGTGCTCATGAAATTTTAGCTCTTTTCAGAGAAATTAAAAACTATTAAACAGTATAAGAAACGTTTCTCATTTTGTAAAATTAATATTTGGACATATTTTATTTTAGGAGAAGCAGACAAAGAGAAAGCCAAGGGCAAAAAAAAGCTGTGGTGGCGGCCTTGGGTTGATCATGCTTCCAGTAGGTTTTCTCAATCATCTTACAAATATGTGGATTTAACCCTTATATCCTTGACCAGAATGAAGGCATTCCCATGACCTGTTTGTTTTATGCCTGATTTTATGATTGTGACTTGATAGAAGGCTTATTTTTTTCAACAAATGTTTTCTCCTTCCAAATCTTCAAGGAGTGAGTTTAGCCATATTTTGAACTTTTATGTGTTGGAAGCATAGCTAGCTCATGATACTTTGGGCATTCTTAGAAAAATTTCAAATCAGATAAACATGTGCCAAAAAGCATCTATTTTGGCCTCAGAACTCTCAACTCATCCCTACTGCAAAACACCATATATCTAAAAAAGTGAAGGTGAAGGTTTGCCAATGCATTCTAGGATTAGTCAGAATTTCTTTCTCATATACACACATCATACATCCTTTTTTTATGGTTCATCAGTCATTCTGCTGTCAGCTATAGAAATAAGAGTACCACAGTAAGGCAGGAAGACTATTCCCAGGACTAGGCTGTGCATGGCTCAGCTGAACATCTCTGATCACAATTTAATGTACTGTTGATGCCAGTTATTTTATTGTTTCCTTTTTTTTATTTTTTTTTCTGTGTTTATCTGAAAGCAAAATATGTTCAGTCCTGTGCACAAGAAAATATTAGCCTGCATCACTCATATAATTTTTTTAATTTGTTTGGAATCTAGTCCCGGCATACGGTAGAGTTCTTCCCTACGTTATGGATTGCATAAAAAAAGAAAACCAAGTAGACTGCAATCTCAAATCAGATGTCCTTCTATTGGATCTTTGTTGAAGGAAGTCAGACGTGAGCTATTTATTAATCTCTGAAGATTTAAAAAGTATTCAGGTGTATAGTACTGATCAGAGTTAAATATGAATATCTATATTGTGCCTTGTCATTTAGTTCAAAAACTACCTCAAGTAATACTTTCACACATTCACATACCGCTTCATTTACCTGTGTGAATTTATAACTGTAGCATATATATGTGCCAGCAGCGTGTAACAGAATGTCATATTCTTATTTCTATCAAGTCACAAGTAAACTGTGCCTCTATTTTTATTTTTCTAAAGGGCACACTGCCACTTTAGAGAGACCTGTCCCTTTTCAAAAGTCTTATGAAAATAAAATTCTTGCCCTGCAGTTTCATGAAGGATAACAATGACAAAACAACTAAAAACTATAATTTTTGAGTATTTACTGTAGAATTTCAAGCTACAGTGATTTCAAAGGAATGGGATACGGTCTCTTGTTATTCACCACTGGTTTTGTAATAAGAAGAAATGCTCAAATTGAAACGTTGACTTTGGCTTTTACAATTTCACCCTCATTATGTAATGTTCTTAGGTACCAACTTGTGTTTTGATATTTAAACAGTGAGCATTCTTGAAATTATTTACTGCAATAATGCAAAACCTTGTGGGAAGCATCACAAACCCTGATCCTGCCATGTGGCTTGCATCCACACTCACTGGAACATGGCACTGGCAGTAGGTGTTCACAGGCACACAAGCTGGAAATAGACTGATCACCTCTATTTATCCTTTTTGAAGCACTGTGCTGTAATTACAGGATTCTGCTGCACAGGGCTGTTCATCTCAGACAAGAGATTTGTGGCTGTGGCTGTCTATATGTATACATGAAAGTCGCTCAAACTTGAACCTTTATGCCAATTCTGATGTTAAATTTAGATTTCTATTGTTATTTTCATATCCCTTGTTATGATTTTCTTATTCAAAAGAAGATACCTCACTTTGTATAGTATAGGAATTAAAACACAGGCATGAATTTGGGTCTGAGTAGAACAGATAGGAAATATCAGTGAGGGTTTTCTCACAGATGCTCGCTCACACTCTCCCTTGCAGGGAGGAATGGTTCTTCCTGTGTTTGTGGATTACTTTCGGAGACCCACAAACATCAGCAGGAGTTAGAGTTTTCAGGTCTTCCACTTCTGGAGTTGTGTCTGATGTAGTGCAAAAGGTGGTGCTTGCAGCTGTCCTGGGGAGCTTCTGCCCTCTGAGCACAAGCAGATGATGAGATGATGTCTTCTCCTGCATGGCTCCCCTTTTGCCTCCTCCATCTCATCCCACAAGGAAAGCTTGCAAGTCCCTTCTCTCAGTAGGAGTGTCATGTTTTGCAGTAGGAGAGGGGTCCCCCAAGTCCAGTCAGGTCATGAATTGTCTAGTAAAATTTGGTGTCTTTAGTAATCCCTGTAGGTGAATTTTTACTCTTTGTTCTCCTTTTTGATGTGTGCAAGAATGCATTATTGCTATTCAATCATACCTCCCTCTTTAGTTGTAAAAGAAACGTAGCTGTTACATTATAGTGTCCCCTCAGATATATATTAACCTAAATCTTGGAGAGAGATCATTGTAGATTTTTTTTCTGCCAGCTCAGGCATTCCAAGTCTGACTGGGTGCTGCTCTGAGCCTTTAAGGAACTGCACTGCAGTAGAGATTTCCCCTAGATGTCAAACTTTATCCTGCTGGTCTTCTGTGTGGATGATTTCTGTTGCTGACTATAAAGTACTTTTTTATGCAAGAGAACTGCAAACCACGGGCTCTTAAAATGCATTCATCTCTTCAAGGCATTTTAAATAGCCATTCTTAGAAGGCCCTCTACCAAATAATTAATTTGCTAGATGCAAACTTTCCAAACTTTCTTTTCACCTCAGTTTAGCAATAAGAACTGGTGAGGTGGACTCTGTCTATCTGTGCCTCTGCAGGGATGCTAAAACTCATAACTAGGCATGAGGCACAAAATTTCCTCTGGGGGGGAGTTTTAGATGCTGAAGTTACGATCCAGTAAAGTTCTGGCAAATTTTAGTGTGCTTACCTTGAAGGTTTCTATGGTAGTTATGTTTGGTCATCTGTGCACAGAGGATATGTGTAGAATTTAAGGTATGATTGAATTAAAGCAATTGTTACTTTTCCAGACAACTATAATGAGGGTTAAATATAATTTTCATTATAAATATGTATTGCTCTATATATCCAGATTGTGTGACATTTCATCTAAGTAACTGTTCCTTTAAATATTTCAGCTTAAATGTGGAAATTATTTACCAGTCTTCACTGCTGACTGTAATGCTGTGATTTTGATTTTTCTCTTGCTCATTACCTTTTTTTATTTTTTTTGTTTCCCTTGTTCATTCATGTAGGCCTGTTACCATCTGAGAAATAAAAACTTTGCTTCTGTTCAAGGATATAAGGCATAGCTTATTCACTGTGCATCTTTACTGTATCAAGGTTTCAGAATCTTTCTGAATCCGTGGGCAAAAAATTGAAACTCATTTGCAATCACATTAATAGAATACAAGTGATTTGTTTTAAACAAACCAAGGTTTTCCATTACCTCATCAAAGCTTAAATGTTTGAAGAAAGCATTAACTAATGCCATCTCATTCCATAGTTTAAAGGATGCCTCAGCATTTGAAAGAGAAGTTCTGTATTTTTTGTCCAGTGGTTTTGTTCACATCAATTCTTTTTACTTACCTGCTGGGCTTCTTTTACTCCCTCAAGTAACCATCAGTTCCCAATTAATTTAGATTTAACTGCCTTTTTTTTTCTAAAAAATGTAACCTAGTAACTTGATATACATCAAGTTTTTTCTTTACCTTTTCTTCTCACAATGATGTTTTCCTTAGTTCTTGTATAGTTCTCATTCATGCCCAAAGTATGGCAGAATAACATAAAATAAATTGCCTGTCACCATGTAATCTCTTGCTTCTTCTCTGTTTTCACCTTTTCTGATTATGAATTTTTAAATGACTGGCTGGCTCTTCATAGGTCTTGGGGCAGCTAAGAATAGAACTTTTCAGAAAAATAAGAAAATATTTTGTTTCACTTAGTGGTCAGAAGTGGAAATTATTATTTGTTTGAGACGGACAGTGAAGAGGAAGAGGAAGAGGAGAAAAAAGAAGAGGAAGAGCCTCGAAAAAAATCTGCATTTCAGGTACTTTATGGTAATTTGATTTCTAGTTTAAAAACTAGAAAAAATGTTGGCTTCCCATAATAGAGGCACGTGTGTTAAAGCAGCCACTACATCTAAAGTAGACCTGAAAAGTATTGTGAATGAATTTTTCTGCCAATTTAAAATGCAATATATATATATAAATACAGGAACTATCTTGAATTCCTATCTTCATTCAGTTATTCCTGAAGAAAACAAAAATACAAAACCAAAAGTTAAGAACCTGAGCTTTACTTTTTCTGCTTCACAATAAAGGCAAGTGAGAAATCTGACTTCCCTCTGGCACTGCTGTGCAATGCTTCAGTGGTTTTCTGGTTTTGAATAGACACTATGATTCCATGAAGAAATTATCCACAAAATAAACAGTTTTTCATAAAAAAGAATACATACTTTAAAAAAGAAATAAAAACTATTGATACTAGTGGATCAGAGAAAGATATCCTTGGGTTAAAAGAGCTTAACATTTCAAATTACAGGAGACCACATCTCTTTCTCTCCTCTCCTTCTCAGGATAATGTTAATCTGTTTACACTTTGAGTGATAGGCTGTGTTAAGAGTATGTTGTAATGTTAAAAAGATAGCTGAAGTTTCCTAACTGGATTTCTACATATAGACTGTTTGATCTGAGACAGTACCAAGTATCAGATTCACTGGCTTAAATTAAGAACTTGTGTGAAGAAGTTAGTGAAATACTCATGCAAAACAAATTGCTTTAATCTTCATAAGATTAATTTTTTGCTAGTTGAAGAATTCCCAGGAATACCACAGATCTTTTTTAGGTTTTTAACTTTTAAAGCTTAAGCCAAAGGTTAGTTTTTTTGTAGATGTGTATTCCCATCCAGGGGCAAGTTCATGTCTCTGCAAAAATGGTGCATTACTGAATGCCTAGCTCAAACAAGTACAAGAAACTACCTCCAAACAACCTCTGTTCCTTTTGCCGACAGCTTTCAAACAAAGCTCCCCAGACAACATCACTGAATTACAAGATGAAATATTTTATTTAATTCAATGATACAATGTGCCTTTAGTTTATATGCTTACATTGGATTACCAGCTGATTACATCTGTTAAACTGCCTTCATGGTAATAACACAGAAAGATTTTTTCCCAACTTCAAAGAAGGTGAAATAAATCTGGGTGAAAAACAAAGTGCTAAGTTTTACTTTCTACTATTTACACTTTCTTTTTTTAGATATATTTTGCATCTAACTCACCTTGGACCAAAGAAATGGCACATGAATTTCTAGGTCATTTTTCTTTCTGGTTTTCATGTCAGTATAGAGGAAAGTTTGCATTCTTCTTTCTGCTATTTTTTTTAAAAATTGGTGACAACATTTTGTTCAGATGTGCTGGGGCCAAGCACTGAGTTTTTACAGAGTTCTAAACTTGAGGTCAGAGTCTAATAAGAGTCTTCGTTTACTCCAGGTTTTGGGGTTTTTGTTTGCTTGGTCTTATTTTTTGAATCTCAGTTCTGAACTATTAATCTGAGAATGGAGGGTCTGGTCTTTATTTCAAAATTCTGGTCAGATGTTCTGTAAAGGTCGCCAATTCTGCAGTATGTGCAACATGAAGATGTTAAAGGGCTCTGTGTAGGAGGGAAGTTGTATAAAACAGAAAATTGTTATTGTTTATTTAAAGCTTGTTCATTGTTTGGTCATCATACCTTATTCACTTTCCATCACCGCGCACGTGGTCTTAATAAAAATACTATCAAAGTGAATTTGTTTGTCGTAGTGCCTGCTAAAGAATTCTTTTTAAGTGCTGATTTTTCTTTTAGTGTAGATTGTGTGCAATGGTCACTTCAAGGGTTAGCAGGCAGTTAAGAATCATCTTATTGAAATTTTATTGTGAACATCACAAATTATCTTTTTCATATTGGAGTCTATGAATGTATAGTTGTCCTTAATAATACAGGTACAATCCTTCAGTAGATACTTTTTATTAATATTTTCTTCTTTTCTACTAATTGCTCTTGCTTTGTCCTTCTTTATAGAGAGCTATTGGGAAATTTGCTTCAGCCATTTTAGCCTTGCCAAAGTCTGTCATTAAACTACCAAAAACTATTCTTCAGTATTTAATCAAAGCAGCAAAGGTACTTAACATTTTGCGAGTGCTCAGTATGTGACCCATCCCATAGTTCCTGATGTAATGTATACCTCTGTCCTCATCTGCATTTTTCCTCTTATGTGAATGATCAAAAAAAAAATAAAGATAGCCAAAGCCTCATTCGTAGTAAATTCAGTACATTTTGTATTTTCAGAGTGGTTAAGCCACAAGAAAAGTGGTCTACCTTATTTTAAGTGTAACCCTGGAGAGAAAATGCAGACCAAATTTCTCATTTTCTTCTGATCCTGTTGTACAAGGTGGCCACATCAAGTTGCATGTATCTTGTGGACACCATGGTAATTGATCTCAGAAAGCTGGTAAAAGGTTTGTAAAACACACATTCTGGTCCAAACCCCCTTTGAACTCTCTACTTTTCTGGCCTTTATCACCATAAAAAAGATTTGTGCATCCTCTCTTGTCCTGCTTGAATACGTTTAGCGTTTCCTACTTTTGAGCACTGTGTATCTTTTTACACTCTGTATATGTAGCATAATATTTGGAAGGCGTAAGAGTTACAGATTAAGTGTACTAGCTCCAGAACCTAAAAGGTACTGCATTTAAAGTTTGTCCAGGAGTAAAAATGTAAAGTAATACATCTGTATGCATCCATTCAGCTCTTAAAATTCTACTGCTTAGCATTAGTTACGTTAGATTTATGAACCAAATACCCTTTCCTCATGCTATTCTAGTCTCTCAAGTCTGCCTTTTACCTCTAATAAAGTAGCTGAGAACAGTTTCTCAGCTTACTGTTCAATGGCAGATGTTGACAGTTTTTGACTTTCAGTAACTAATAGGGTATTAGTTCACTTAAGTATCACCATCCCACCAGATCACCTTCATTAAGAAAGACCTATTAAAAGCAAAGAGAAATCAGTGCCTCTGATCCCACACATTTTCTCATGTGCGGCTTGTTTTGAACAAGTCAGACATATGAAAATAAACATACAGACCTTGGGAGATTTGGAAGAGGACCTCCAACCTCTTTGTCAACAGCATCAAAGTAATTTCCTCTCCATTGTTGTATACATTCAGAAAAC
Source organism: Jacana jacana (assembly GCA_013400555.1). Lineage (NCBI taxonomy): Eukaryota > Metazoa > Chordata > Aves > Charadriiformes > Jacanidae > Jacana > Jacana jacana. The sequence goes on along the minus strand of VZTM01015170.1, from coordinate 79,707 downwards.
AGAACAAAATCTTTTTCCCATTTGAAGTCAGTTTGACAGTTTTAAAAAATTGCCTTTAATATTCCAAAGCAATTTGTGCATGCAAATTTTTGAAAATATAAACAAACCCTATAGAAGTTTTAACAGTCTGTCCTATGAGGGGCAGTTCCAGCTTTACTGAGATCCATGTGTGTTGGTGTCATTGCCTGCATGTTTGTGTTGTGAATTGATAGAGCTGTTTTGGTCCTGTGCTTTATTTTCAACCTCATGTGTGCTTCCCTGCCTTGTCTCTGTTAGCAGCCTGTGGTGCTTAGAAATAGACAACAATGCAGTGTCAACTGAAGATGGTTACCATTTTTCAATGAAAACCATAAAAAGGAACAAAATAACATCTTTCATCCTAAAGAGCTGTGCAGAAGATACAATTACTTTAGTTTTTGTTATTCACATTTTAAGTTGTATAGGGAAAAAAGATGAGTGTTAGTGCTTTTGTTCTGTAACCTTGCTTCACAACTTGAGCAGAACTATTCAAAAAGTTACTTTTTGGGTAACTTTTATTATTTCCCTTTTTTTCCGCTGCTATAGCTTTTATAAATATTTTGGGCCAATTCAATGCTTCATGTAGTCATACAGGTCAACAGACTGTTGATCTGAGTGAGTGCTGTGAGCAGGATTTGGCCCCATAAAATCCCCTCTATATACAGGTAAGTATTACTCTCTTCATTTTACTACTGGGAAAACAGTAGCAGAACAATCTGAAGTGACTTGCCTGAAGCAACAATGGGAGCCATTGTCAAAATCAGGAAAAAATCTGAGGAATTTCTGACTGCCAGGTTTGGGACTGTTCATAGATAGCAAATCTTTAAATGTGCCACTGGGATCTGCAGAGGGGTAAAAAGCCCACCTAAAATATGGAAAATATATGAGCATAAATACCTGTAGTGAGATGTCATTACATCTTATGATGCTTTAGTTAGTTGATTGCAGCGCTTTCTCTTAAAGCTTCCATTACTCTGCATCATGCCTGTAAAATGATAAAGTAGAGTTGCAGAATTAGATTCAGGTGAAGTAGCCCGTGTGCACAACGAGGTATTAATTCCAAAAGTTCAGAGCATGAATTTTTGTGGGTTCTATGAAACTTGGTTCACCCACAAGTGTTTTTACATTTGGTTTTACGCTTGCAAAAAATAGCACATGAAAACTCAGCAGATCTGCAGGGGAGGTGTTTGATTTGGGATTCAAAATATTTCCTTACCCCTGCAGATCTGTATGTGTTTACTCAAACTATATAGTCCTGCTTGTGGCTTATTGTATGGCTTACTCTGAAAACATGAAGAACCTTGAAATAAATGAGTTTGTTCCTTCCAGTTTGTTTATCAGGCCTGGATTACTGACCCTAAAACAGCACTACGACAGAGGCGTAAAGAGAAGAAAAGTTTTGGGAAAGAAGAGAAGCGAAGACGAAAAGGGTCTTGGGATGGTAGGTAGACTTGTGTATTTCAATAAGATGTACTATTAACTAGGTTGCCTGTTGTTCCTGGTAGTGAAAGGCGGCTGAGATTTAGAGGGCAAGCGCTCTCGTTTCTGGCTAGGAACTGGAAAACTGTGTTTGCCTTTGGCTGGCTCTCTCTCCCTGCCCCAGCCCATGACAAGGCCAGCCATAGCTATGTCTTTTAGGTCTACACAATGCACACCGGGGGAGATAAAGGAGAAGTGGAGATATATGTGCCTTCCATGGAGCTGCAAGACACACCCAGAACTTTTGCTGAATAGAAAGATTCAACACACTGCAGAAAACATCAGCTCGATGAAAACATTTGTGGAAGCAGAATAGTTGCAACAGAAAGCCATAACGCTGTAAAGGCAATTAACTTTATAAAGCAAATAACCCGGTGGTTAACAGCATTTCTCCAGAATATGGGTGTGTAAATGCCAGGTGTCTGGACAGAATCAGGCGGAGCAAGGACGTTACCCTTTCACTCCCTCACCTCATAAAAAGGTTTATCTTACTCTCCAGGTATTTCTAGGGTTGCTCAAAGTCTCTCATTTTGATGGTAAATTGATGTGCATTCCTAGGGAAAGTTTTGCATGTGACAGACTTACATTTTGTGCTGAAGAAGTATTTCCTGAGGAAGTTCCCGAAGAGCTGTAGTTCAAGTGGGGCTGTAAGAAAATTTCAATTAAATAGTCAGAGAATTATTTCTTTTTGTCACATTTCCTATATTGTTCCCTAAAGAAGCCTAAGCTGACACATGGAGAAAAATATCAAGAACTGTTTTTCACATTCCATGCTGTACTTACCAGGGAACCCAAATATCCATTAACCCCTAAATTCCCAGTGAATTCAGCAGGTAGCAAAAGGAAAACATACAATGTTAATAGCGGTTTACTGGCACTGTAAAATCGTTCATGCCTCTGAAAAAAAATAAAAAGAGTGTTTAAGTGGTTCATAACTCTTCAACTTTTGCTCCTTATTTAAGCAAGAAAAGAAAATAGAAATTCAGAAATAGAAATTTTCTGGTTGGTTTGGACAGGGAGGGGCGCTCATTCAGGCTGAATCAGATGGACTTTTCTTCTATTTGGCATCTTCACCTGTCAAAAAGAGGGAGATTTGTAATTTGACTGCTGGTACTGAAGGGGTAGCTGCAGTTATTGGATATTAGATAGAAGGAGAGTCATTTGTTGGCCCTTTGGTTCTGTTTGTAACTCTATGACACAGGCCTAAATAAAAAGCATGTGATAATTTCAGACCAACTCTGCTGCTTCACTTCAACCTGAAGGTCCCACTCAATTAATTCAGATTTGCTGGGACAGAGACAGGAGAAGATCAGAGCACTGATCAGGTTGCCCGTTACAGAAGCTGAAGAAACGAGCTTGAGTGGAAGGCGAGGCTGCTGAGGGTGGAAGCTGTGTGACTGAGCTGTTTCCTGGGTTTACACCAACAGATGATCTTGCTCAGCCACCTATCTAGTAAGAAAATGCCACTGCAAATTACAAGAGAAGGGTGGTCACACACTCACAGAATCACACAGAATATCAGGGATTGGAAGGGATCTTGAAAGATCATCCAGGTCATCCATGAACACCTCTGCTGACAGGGTTGTCCCCAATCTTGAGTCCTTTGGAAATGGAGATGAGCTTTCTGTTATAGTGGTGGTGAGGAACCAGTCACTACTGCTTAGTAACTGTATCATTTTCTAGCTTGAAAGGCATTTACACCTGCACTTCTTTAGATGTCACACTCATTGTTTTGCTTGTTGTTCTAAATAGGTGGTACTGATGCAGATTGTGAAGACAGTGAAGAGGAACCTGTCAAGAAGAAATCTGACGGACCAGGTATGAGGGCAGCAGGAGGGTTTCTCTGCTGTTATGATGCAGTTCTGACTGGCTGCAGAAGCAGTGTATCACAGAGACAGTGGTGTGGTGATGCCAGGCTTGTGTAAAAGCCACAAAATCCCCTCTAACCTGTGCAGTGAAAACTTCCTAACTACTTTCATGTTTTCAGTTGCCAGACTTATAAGTCCTGGACAGTGTCAGCAAGGTACAATAATCTCCTCTAAAAAATAGGGTTTTTCGCAATCTCGCCCATTCTCCTTCGTAATCAGACTTAAGGATGCTTTACACAAGAAAAGAAATGCCAGCCATTTGCAAGATCTTGCCCATATTGAAACGTTTCTTCCAAAGAAGTGTAACAGATCAAAAAGCTAAGCTTGACTTTTTGTTCCTATCTGGAATAAAAGAAGAAAACAGACTCTCCTCTTGAGTTTTCAAGGTGGCTTACCATAAGGGAGATTTTGTCTTCAAAAGCTTTTTTTTTTTCTCTTTTTAAATTTGCTTCCCACAGTTCCAGTTAGAATTGTAACCCTGAGTGAGCCACAGGGTAGAAGATGTTACAGGGATGTGGGAGATGTCATTTCTTACAAGAGCCATGGTCTCAAATAAACAAGCTGCATTGCTATTGAAGTTTTCTGGTGGAGTTTGTGAGGTTTTTTTATTTGTAACTTACAGCAATGCAGTTACCTGTGTTAAAACACTGAAGCGAATCACTCAATGCATCACTCAAACATATCTCTAAAGAAATGCTGTTGGTACTACACAGGAGTTAGGGAAAGAGGAGGAGGTTTATAATTAATTTATATTGGAAGTAGTAAATTTAAGATACTTTATATTTTTGTTGAAATACTTTGACCATTCCTAGGTAAAATTTGTTAAAGCAGATGGTTGGAAAAATTAGACAGTAATTGCTAGTAAAGCCTTAGCATCATTATTAACCTTAGATCAAATCCTGTCTCACTCTCAGGCAGGGAGAAGCCTTCTCTGAGTTCGACCCTGGCAGTTAGAATAACAGTCTCTGCAGAAAATAAATATTTGTTTCCCTTTTTAAAGATGTTTAGATGTAATCGATCCCCAAAAGATTATTTTTGAAAAGTTTTGGAGAACAGCAAAGCTGCCAGAACAGCTACAGCATCATTAAAAATATATACTAAATCACCTCCATCCCAGAGAATAAAAATGACCTTTTAGATTAGATTGGAAGTGCTTGGCTAAGCACTGTGGTGAGACTGTGACATGCCAGTGGTGGTCAATAATAAAGATAATTTTAACCTGAGAGCTGCGATTCTTCTGAAGTCCGTAGCAGAAATTATATAGTAGGGAGGGAAAGCATGGGTTAAACCAGAACATTTATACATTGTATATTCTTGTGTATGGGCACTGTGTTTTCTTTTAACCTATTCATAATATTATCTAGAATTCAAAGGACATAAATGCTCTGTGAAGTTGAAACAGCCTTGCATTTAATTTCCAATGGAAAGATTTCCTTAGCTTCAAGACCTGCATTTTGGAATATGAGTGAATAAAATTTAAGTAGACAAATCATAAAACATCTCCAATTCTAAATTACATAGAAAAAGCCTTTAAAAAAAGGCAAAATATTATTGAAATAATTGTAAGACCAAGTGAAGTGGGCTAAATGCTCTTACATTCAGAGATACCAGACCAGTTCTACAGCATTGCTCAGGTAAATGATTCCTACTGTCATTTCAGCATCCAGTTTACAGGAATGTGCCACTAACGGGTTTTTTCTTTAGTTGCTTTCCACATGTATGTGCATACACCCCTGCCTACACACCCAGAGACACATGCAAGCTCCTCCTTAGGAAGCCTTTTGCTTTGTTATAGCTTCACCTTTGCATTCTTTGTAAGGAACAAATGTGCAGTCCACAAAGTTTTGCATGCCATCTTGTGGTACAGCTAAGAAGTGAGGTTGGCTCCTTAGTATCTCCTTTAAACTTTTTATCCTTGCACAGCAAAGTATTGACAGTTTTCTATTAATTTTTAGGTTATTTACTCATAACTAGTGCTCTGGGATTTGGAACTTATCAGAGACAGCTAGCTCTGGAACTGACTAGTTGGAAAGAATTTTTTTTTAATATTTGTGCAAGACTATATAAGCACTGCGGTGTGGTGTGTATTTGTAAGTGGAAGAAAAATAAGCTGGAAGTGCTGCTTTATGAGTGAGAAATGCAGTTACTAAGGCTAAAGGAACTACTGAAATGAGAAATTACCCTGAGACAGCTGTTTTAAGTAAAATAAAGCTACTATTGTTAGCATAAACCTATAACCCTACTTATGGGAAAGCGTACTGTTTTGACAAAATGGTGTTAAGAATAATGTTTTATGGATGATTTATATGATTTGTCCATTTGGGCTAGTTGATCTGAGATCACTAATGACAGAGTGTAGCTGAATTGAAAGGAGACCCTTTGGAAACAGTAAATATAGAGAGATATGTTTAAATGGTTGGAAAACTGGGAGAGATTGAAAGACTGTTTAGGCAGGTTGGCTAAGGGGGGTTCAAGCACAAAAGGCAGACTCTGTGCAGAGAGAGAGAAATGCACACAGTAAATGGACAAGTGAAAGGTTCACCTTAACACACAGGCTGCGTGGCTTTTGAGATCACAGGAGCTGGGGATGTCGAGCAGCTCTGAGGAAATGCCCAAATCTTTTGGTTTCAATTTTCAGGCTGGGGCATACAGCGTCTGTCTAAAATCAGGGACTGTTTATATGACTAGTGATTGCCGGACCAGGGAGTTACAGTGTGGAAAAGAGATTCCAGATGATAAGCCTAGACATACAGGCAGGAAAATGGCCCAGACAGCCAAAAGGCCTCCAGCCATCTTCAGAGATTCCTTACTATGACAGGGTTTTGCAGCCTGGATTATTCTTATTAGACAGTAAAGGGAAAAATGATTCTAACTCCAAGCAGAAATACAGTGAAAGGTATTTGCGTTCATTAACTCTGTTGCTTTTTCTCTCCCTTAGATAACATCATCAAGAGGATATTTAATATCTTGAAGTTCACTTGGGTCCTTTTCCTGGCAACATTAGACAGTTTTACAGCTTGGCTTAATTCCATCTCAAGAGAACACATCGATATCTCCACTGTGCTAAGAATTGAGCGTTGTATGCTGACCAGGGAGATTAAGAAGGTAACGCCTTTAGTCTTTTTTTGTCTGCTAATGCCATTTCCAGCTCTGTGAAAAATGAAAAGCTGTCTTTTCAGATCGCTGTGTTAAGGAGAAAAATTATAAAATTCTCACTTGTACATGCATCTTAAAATCTTTTACTGCTTGCTGTTTTAAAAATATATAAACAAGAAATTGATTTATTATCTGGACACAAAACAAATTATTGGGAAAATAATTTGTTGAGAGGCTGATATAAGGATTTGGCTGAAAGGCTCCTTTGATAAAGTGTGGTTTTGAGGGAATAGGATAGATTCAAGTAGAGAAGAGAAGGCTTAGCACTTTAAACAGGCCGAAAACTACCCCAGTCTGCATATTTCAGTCTTTTTGTGGACCAACTTGCCTCACAAATACTTGACAACATGCAGTCATAATTTTCTTCAATCACGGTAAAGTTATGTGGTCCTCCACAAATTAGTTAAATATTAGTAAAACCCATTATTATCCAAAATAAATACTGATACTGTAACTAGAAACATATTTGGATCTTCAAAATGCAGTAGGTGATACTTTGAGGTAGAATAAAGCTCTTGTTTCCAGCACAGGTATTTTCATATATCATAGAATCATGGAATGGTTAGAGTTGGAAGGGACCTTAATGATCATCAAGTTCCAATCCCCCTGCCATGGGCAGGGATGCCTCCCACTAGACCAGGTTGCTCAAAGCCCCATCCAGCCTGGTCTTGAACACTTCCAGGGATGGGGCATCCACAACTTCTCTGGGCAACCTGTTCCAGTGTCTCACCACCCTCACTGTAAAGAATTTCTTCCTAATATCTATATGTTACCAGCTACCCAACTATTTCTGGAAACCTGGCATAGAAGCCTCATATTTACTTCTTTCCACTTTTTCTTAAAAGCTTCATACTGCCTCAGAGATTAAGAGGTTGAAAACACATTAGTACTCTTGACCATAATAAAGCCCCATATTGCCCAGCCACTGTCAATATATGCTTGCATAATAGGGAGGCTGCCCATGACCCCAGGAGCTTTGAGAGGCTTTTCTCGTCGAGGGGAATCCATACCAACTCTGTCCAGGAGGCAATGAACATGAAGAGCGGACTGCATCAGTGTTAGTGTTTACTTACTGTTATTTTTCCCAAGGTGTCCAATAGTAAGAGGGTAATAATAATTATAGGGAATAAAGAACTAAATAAACAAAACAGAGCTAAAGAAACATGGTATATTCAGAGTAAATTATTCTTTGGAATATGTCCCAGTTTGTGGCATTGGATGGTTTAGGGCACCCTAAACCAGAAGTTGCATCTGAATCATTATGTTTAATAGTATCAAGGAATCTATTGTTGGACTTTGGTTAGTCCCTTTTTAATCTATTTTTTATATTGGCTTCCAGAAGATCTTACAATATGGAGTTCTGGAGTGTCATTCCACATGGTGTCTTTAAGAGTACTTCCTCGTTCATTTTAAACCCACTTCCCAATTGATTTGGGGTCTCCTGTAAATCAGAGATATATTCCATTTTCCTCTACTATTTGCTATTGCATAAATTTGCATGGAGTCTTCTCCTTGGTCAGTCTCTTCCAAGTTAAAAAGTCCCTTCCTTATGAGATTCTCTCAATCCATAAAGTGCCTCTGAGCATCTTTGTTGTCCTTCTTCATACAATTTCCAGTTTTAGTATGGCCTTAATAAGACCAGATGACCAGAACTACACACTGTTTTCCAGTTGTGGGTGAATCACAGATTTTTACATGATGTGTTTTCATTTGCTTTCCTAGTAAGATGTACCAGTTAAACTCCTTTGTTTTTTAGTGAATGCTGCCTATTTTCAGGGGACTGTACAATCTGAGTCCAAGACATTTAAAGCTAACAAAAGCTGACATGTAGCCTTAATCATATATATACAGTTTAGATTATTTTTTCCCATTGCATTTTTTGCCAATTTTACCAAGTAATTCAGTTTTATCAATTTCTTCAGTAGTACTTCAGTCAACTTGACTTTAATATCCCAGGTAATTTTTTTCACCTATTAACTTCCTCATAATCACATTGCTATTTCCCTCTTTACCCAGATTATATCTGAATATGCTGGATAGTAAAACTCTTTGGAGGAACAATTACCTTCTTCTTTTGTAAAGAAAAAACATTTGTTTGTACCCTTTGTCTCCAGTCTTTTAATGTGGAATAAGTACAAGAGATAGGTGTAGACTGCTTTATTTCATGACTGCTTAATTTCTTGCAAGGGATACGCAGGTTCACTCCTGAAGGCATTTTTAAGGTTTTGTGTTTCCTTCTCTTCCACTGACATTGTTGGATCTCTTGGTTCCTGCAGAGTTCTTCCACTCAGCACTCAGTTTATTGTTTTGTTCTCAGACTTTCCTTTTATAAATTAATTACTCCAGTCATTCCATGGGAAGTTATTCCATTGGAAGCATCTATAGCTTTTTCTGCAGTGAAGAGAGATGCAAAAAAAATGGTCTTTTCTTGTCCTGTAGACATAATTCTATTACACTTCTCTATGCCTTGATCACTTGTTGATACACTGGATTTCTGGCAACTGATTCTTATGGTACTCTTGAAGACGTTCTTCTTATGAGGTTTTTATTTTGTTTTGTTTTGTTTTTTTAATTTTAGTAAGTTATTCCTCAGCATGTGATCTGTTTCAGTCGATTTTGCTGAAGCTTTGCATTTAAGTCTAGAAAGTTCATTCTTGTTTGGTTTTCCTCATAGCTTTCAGTCCTTGAAGGATGCCTTCTTGCTTCTCATTAATCGGTTCAAGTCTACCGACAGGGGCTGTGATAGTTCTGCCACCATGAATTTACATAATTTGTTAGACTTTATGCTTTCTGACCATACCTCTTCTTACTCAAGCTATTTTCCATTCCATCCTTCCTATAAAATTGTTAGTGTGATAGTAAAGCATTGTTATGATAATCCTTTTTGCCCCATGTCTCGGAATTCCCTGCTATTTCATCATCCTCATTGAAAATCACATGATCCTTTCTTACTGCCCCTGAGTTTCTAGAGTTTTAACATTTATATAGAAGCCTGGCTAACTGCCTTTTCATGGCTATTACATATTTGGGACCTTATTTTGATCATTCTCTGCTACTTCTCACCTCAACTTTAATGAGTTTTTTCTATCCTTTGTTCTTAATAGATGCTTTTATTTATTTCAGTTTCATGTTGTCAACAGCCTAATTCTGGTTTGATTACAATAAAGCCCAGATGTCCTTATGTAGTCCGGTATATCCTGCTTCAACCCTAAATCTTCTGGTACTAGGGGACCTTCAAAGAATTTCCCTCCAGTCAATAGCTTTAAACTTTAAGATTTTTCTCAAGTCTTCCTCTCCTCTTCTGTAAAATATTGGTACCCATGAACATCAGAAACATTAATTCCTCCATAGCATCCCCAAATTTCTGTAGTAGCCCCATGCCTGACATTGCTGCCAAGAAAGGGGATTCTTGCTACATCTGTCATGGTGACACATTTCTTTGCCTGATGAAGATTCAGGGACAGTTAACCTGATACATGAAGTTTCTACGGTCTCTCTTCCAGCTACAGAAACACCTGAAATTGACTCCTTCATCAGTTTGGGGGCACTTTTTCTGTCACAGCCTTTCTCCTTTATTCCAGGCCTCCATTTGAGCTAAAATGTAACCCATGCCATAATTTCAGAGGCTCAAACTGAATGACAGTCATAATGGCACAAACATGTTTTAGTGCAGAAGCAACATGGCTCGTATACACACAAACCCAATT